>JAOEGS010009042.1:0-25221 GCA_025447755.1 Corythornis vintsioides | reverse complement strand
ATCTCCCTGCTGAGGAGAGGCTGAGAGAGCTGGGGCTCTTTAGCCTGGAGAAGAGGAGACTGAGGGGGAACCTCATCTCGCTGGACTAGATGATCTTCTAGGTCCCTTCCAACCCCTAACATTCTGTGATTCTGTAAGGAGAAATCCAGGTAGCAGCAGCCAACTTGGTTAGAGATTTTGGAATAGATTTACAGTAGTTAATTTTGAGGACTGGCACACTGGGGAAGATAAACCTAAAATCTGAAAACAGGTAATGACTCCTTGAAAGTGTCTGTATTGTAGCAAGGTAAACACCTCACCATAATGCTGCCGTTCAACATTTCCATTGCCAAGCCTTTCTTGATAGCTACTGAAAGTAATAGAGGCAAACAGTACAGAGAGGTCTAAATATTAGCAATACAATTGTTTGAAAAAGACTGTACTTTCATCAGGAGGGGAATTCAGAGTTACCATAGAAGCCACCCACTCTCAAAAGTGGGGAGGGAGGAAAAAAGGAAGACTCAAGAACTTAGATGAAAAAAGAAGCTATTGTTAACAAGACAATATGCACAGATGTTATGTGATAAGGACACAGAATGAGATAGGGGAATTATTAGATAAAGCATAGGCTTTGTTTTTAAATGGGTGGATTGGTGAAATCATACAAGTCTGTCATTGTTTACTTCACCCTCTCAGAGAGCAAGGACCCTGGATCAGCTTGTTGCCTGTTTATGTCTTTAAGCTGGTTTTACTTTGTGTCCAGCTGGCTGAAACCTCCAGAGAGGATTCAGTAACAATCCCTCCCTCTCTCCCAAATATTTCTGTTAACCTAAAGGAAAGCACATCTTGTATCAGAGATTACATGCTTGTGAAATACCGAGTAATACTTGGAGGTCTTTATGTCCATGCTCTCAGTAATTGTTGTACCACAGCTCATACAATGACTAGGCTACTGTTTAAATCTTCTACTCCAGTGAATAGTTATGAGAAAGTTGTTATTCAGGGCCAACTAGCCTGATAAACATCATGACAGTGTAAGGACATGACCCCAAATGCTGGAACATTGCATTTCTTTCCCTGGTGTGTAATAAACAGTGTTTTTAGCTTCAACCTTGCAACAAGATCAAAGCAGAGAAAAAGTTTAAAAAGAAAAAGGAAAAAAAAACCAAACCAAAGGACTGTCAATATTCATCAAGGATTTAAAGTTGCAGACCACAACTTCACTGATACATCAGAGCAATTAGGTCCATAAGAATTCCAAAATCCTGTGAAATTTCCACAGTTACTGAAAGATTATTAAGTCACAAAACAGATCACACAGCAGTTTTAATTTTTGATGTTGCTAACTGCACATTGACCACAGACAACTTGAGGTTTGCACAAAATACTCTTGATCATGTCAAAACCATTGGTATTAGATATTAGAACTTACTGATGTCTACTTCTCATTTTTAAAATGTAATAATACTATTTTCCTCCCTTCTTTGCAGTATCTGAACAGTTGGTTTCCTTTAGTTACTGTGACTCATGGCAACAGTGGAAACCCAACTTTACAGATGGATGAGAAAAATAGGAGCAATTAAAATAAAGAATGCTGAATATTTTCTAAAATAGCTTGCTCCAAATTTAGAGGTGTATTTCAGTGAAGCAAAGACTTAGATATCTCCCCAAATAAAGACAATACTATCAGGAGTCTTACACTTGCCTCATGTTAGAATTTTATCTCTCATCTCTTATTTGCAGATAACACTTTGCCTGCACTAACTGATGATCCACATCTTGTAAACAGACACTGCTCACAAGGCACTGTTGGTAAATGCTCCTGTCAGCACTGCAGATTTTAAGCAACTAGTTCTAAACCCATTTGGAGTTGGCACACTGTCTGTGTAGGGTTGGGATCTTTGCCACATTGGTATCGGTTTCCAGATCAATCAAAAATTAAAAATCAAATAATTAAATTTATGCTCAAAAGCAAAACACATTCATACACATAAACTGATATATACATACACACATGTATAGGCAGGGCACTGTTCAAATACTGAGAGAATTTAAGGAATGGCTCCTGCAATGAACACTGGTACACAGACACTTGCCTTGTTTCCCACTGACATGAGGAGGGCAGCCCAGGGCTACAAGGACTGTGATTACCAGCACAGGTCAGGTAAGGGACTCCCACAGCCATGTGATGGGCACCAGTTTACTAAGGTGTGCTTTTCCTTAAGATGAGAACAATGTGCACTCCAAACTGAACCAGGGAGTACTGCACAGAGTTACTTTAGTGAGATTTATTAGTCACTCTGCCTCTCGCCTGCCTCCTCACACTTAATAGCTTCTAGAACAGTTCTGATGCCAGGCAGTGAACACCATTTTTTAACTCAGCCCTGTTCATCACTCCCTGTGTCACACAGGAGAAAGGGAAGGAGGGCTGGATTGTCTTGTAGCCCACTTCATTGCAGAATAAGAGCCAAACTGACTTTGTACAAGCACTGAGGTGACTATCAATTCCAATTCTGGTACCTAAAGACATGTATAGATCTTGGGAAACCTGCAGAGATCAGACTCACATGCTCACTCTTCTGCTTCATCCCACCAGTGAACAGAGGTGTGTGCAATTCTACTCATCTGTACTAAAACATGGAAGTACCAGTCACAGGTAATTCCTGCCTCAATAGAACCTCCTCCCAACATTCTCTGGAAATGGGGAAAAAGTGAACCAAGGACCTGCTTATCCTATAATCTCTAAGCCTTTTTGGACAACTTGCCCTCTTCCAGTCTTGCCTTAGCTTTCAAGGTTCAAAAAACAACTACATCTTTAATGATCAAAATTAAATCACAGAATCATGGAGTCACAGAATGTCTTTGGTTGGAAGAGACCTTCAAGATCATGTAGTCCAATGAAATGAATTCTCAAAGGCCTCACAGCAAGTCATAGAAGGTTTACATACATAAATAAGCCAATAGTTGTCTTATTTTCTCCCCATTCCTCCCTCCTCCCCTCCCAGCGTGAGCCCTTTGCTCTCATGAATATAGACATTGCATAGTACAACATACTTACAGCCAGATACATAGCTGCATATACGCTTAGTGCTGCTTCTTTGGATGGGAATGTCTTTCTGGCTTTCATGACAAGGTCTGGATTTCCAGTACAGGCATGCACGCTACTGATGAATTGTGTGTACTGTTTACATCCAAGTGCTGTATAGTTGGGTTTACAAAGTGCAAGAAAATGTGGTGCAAGATTCCCTGTTACTACTTGTCCAGCATTTACAAAGATGTCCGTAGCAAACAGCCCAAATGCGTAAATTCCTAAAGAGGAAAACAAAGAGTTAAATTTCCTGACAATTTCACTCCAGGACAATGTATTATAGTATTTACCATAGTAATATACCAGCTCCTTCCATTTAAGAATATGAAAAACTCTCAGAGGTACTGTACCCTGAAGATCCTGGCTGATGTTGGGCATAGCACTTCCCTAAGCAACTGCAGCAGCAACACTGCATCGTCCCACACACCTGATCCCACCATCCACTGGAGAAGCACACTACTGCAAAGAGACCACTTCCCTAGACCCCCGAGCACAAATCTCCTCTCTTCGGGGTAGCTAGCTAAACTGCTACCTAACTTTTGCCCATGCACACTTAGCAGAAGTGACAGATGCAAAATCTTCACTCAGTAAATCTGTTTGAGAATCAAGGAAGTCAGGCCCTGGTGGCAAAGTAATTTGTAAAGTTGTAACCCACACTAGTCAAACATTTTATTTTTCCTTGCAGCTGTAAAAAAGCTGAAGAAGTGAGTAATTCAATACTGCCATGCACGAGTTGCCTTCATCTGCCTGTTACTGGATACATCCCTATGCATGGCATAGTAATCACAATATCAACGCAGTGAGCTCAAGTTCTATGTATTTGAGGAGCTACTTATGCTAACAGGTTTTTTATCAGATGTATCAGCAAAGCATTAAGCACATGCACTCATTCATTTGAATGGAAATGCATGTATCTGATTACTTAGAAGAGATTCCTGCTATTCTGAGGTCCCATTCTTTCCTTTTGGAAGCAGAAAATGAGCTCTGGAAGGAAATGCAAACACAGCTCCTTGACTGGGAGGCAAAGACAGCCAGGTGCATGTTCAAATTCTACCTGAGCTACAGATTTCCTCCTGTATTTTCACAAACAACCTTCCCTTTCCCATACTTCAATTCACTGTGAATATAGCATGAGTTCTGGTAGTTCCAAGCTTCCTGGGACACCATGAGGACTTCAATAGATGTACACCACAGTGGACACAATCCCACGGAAACATGCATTTCTAAAGGTCAGGATTTTCCTCAGCACAGCTAGAGGAGAGAGAATGAGTTCTGGGATCCTGACTGGTCAGCAATGTCAGGCTAACATTAATTCACCCTGAGCTGCTACACACTGGTGAGCAGCGAGCTGACTGTGCCTAGCTGAGCCCGGCACAACAGGGCCCTTTCAGCAAGCCCTGAGGGGCCACATCACTTTGTGTGAGCATAATGGGTAGTGATGCCTCATCTGGTAGAACAGGCCACTGTTCACCCCTTCCTTGCCTGACAACTTTCTTTTTTTCCTTCTGAGAGCAAGCAGAGCCCACCAAGTGAAAGGAAACTCGGGCACTGATAGCACCCAGTGCAACTGGAGCAGGAGGAGCCCAGCACCATCCCACCCCACCTCCTCTGCACCTATGCAAACAGTGACCTTTACACTGCAGTAGGGGAGCAACTGTGCTGTGGGGAGGCAGGAGCAGCTGCTACACAAACTGCACCACCCCAGAGCTGTACTGCCCTCCCTCCCCTGCCACTGGGGAGAAGCTGCCCCAAGGCTTTGTTCCTCCAGCTGTTTCCCTCAGACACAATCCAGTGAGAAGCAAACAGAAGCTAACCCTGCTGTGGCACCTCTGCATGTGATAGCAGCACCTGGGAACAGTCAATAGGCATTCTGAGCAGTGGTGCTTCTCCATCCAAACACACTGATGATGAGCTAAATAGAAGGGTGGCACCCCTTATCTCCTCAAGTCTACAAGGGACTTCCAGCTGACTTCAGTGGAGCATGGATTTTGTAGTTCTCTGCTAGAGATTGTAATACAATCCCCAGGCTAAGAAACGACTTAACCTCAAACACCATTTATAGGCCATTGTCTTCAGTGGTGGCTGCCACATACATGCATAACTGAAAGAAAACCATGAACTACAGATATGGCACAAGGGCACCCCCTTTCTTCAATTCACCCTATGCCAGGCCTGCTGGTTGGTTTTCCCCCTTGTGGTCCCATTTTTTTTTTTTTTTCCTCTATTTTTACTGCTGCTTCTGCAATTTTTTTATTTATTTATTTTTTTTAATCCAAACTTTCAATAAGCTCCATTTGCTACTCAGGATAGAACTCACTGCATCTGAGTTAAGACTACACATGAAATGTTGCACAGTTATCTGAATATTTTCCCCAGGTCAAAATTAAGGCTTAATTTATCACTCTCACCATTCAGAAAATGAAAATATTCATATTGATCATACCAAGGAATCTGATGGTCCTGCGCACCAGTGGATTTATATAACAACAGTCTCCAGTTAATATTGTTTTTTCTTGGTTTTCAAAATCCTTTGTAGCTAACTGTAGGCAAAACACTGCAGTTTCTCCAACGATAATCTTAGAGAAGGAGAAAAAAGGGGAGAGAAATGGTACATCAGATTATAGCAAGTAAAATACACTAATATTACAGGGATGGCTGTCTTGAGACAACTAAAGCACACCAGCACAAAAGACAACATGAGTGAACCAAGTTCTGTACATCAATCTTCTGAAGAGAGAAATATGCCTTGTGATATAATTTATATGCATTAAAAGAGAATAAACTTCTACAACCAGAATGGACATAACGTAACCTAGTTTTCAGGAGAGACAGATGAGATCAGAAAGAACTCAGTTCAAGAACAACAGATCTCATAATGCACAAGACATGGACCAAAATAAAGGCCTAATCCTGGAAGATGCTGAGCATTTCAGTTCCCACATGGCTTTCACTCACATTCATCATTTCACAGGGCTGATGTCTACATTTTGGACCATGATGGGAGCAACAAAAATAAAAACATCACATCAGAGGATTGGTTTTCCAGGAGGTACTTAACAGGGTCTGATTTCTATTTTGCCAGCTAAGTGCAAGAAGTTTGGCTTTAGCTTAAAAATCTTTTGCCCCTGATATTTTACCATTAAGCACAGCCTGTTTCCCTTTCATTAAAGCAAAATGTCTCATGTCTGCAGATCATTCACACATCAATAAAGAAAAATTACAGATTTTGAATGGAAACTATCCCCTTTACATTTACCTGTACAGAAAACCACCACTTTTAATTTACTCATGACAATGATGGTATTGAGACTTAATAGCCAAAGCCAAGCCTTCAGCAGGTATCTATCTACATTTATGATACTGGAGCTTCATGGCAGGTAGTAGACATGATCAAGGAGAGTAGAGCAGAGGGTGAAATACAGACCACTGTATTCCAACTCTGATTCACTGTGGGACTTAAAGCAAGGAAGGCTTTTCCACTCTTCTATAGGCAAAGCAGTAAAGCTTATTGATAGGTACATCACCCTTTGATAAACAGGCACAAAAACCAGCAAACTGAAGTCTTACTACACAAAAAAACAAGAAATAATGCCATCACATCTGATTCATTGCCCACATTTTTCTAAACATTTGAACTAACAGGAAAGTACAAACCTTTTCATATATCACAGTAGTTCTACACACAGCATTGGTCACAACCCCCCCCAACTATGGACAATGGCTCACAAGCACATTTTGTTGTCAACTGGAAGAATCCAGTTTAATGACCTTACTTAGTTATTTGTAGTCCTACACAGATGACTTTGGGCTAAATTGTGACCCACAGAGGAGGAAAAAGTTTCTTATAAATGTGGCACAAATAACAAAGTTCACTATTTTAGCAAGCATGTAAAAGGCAAAATTCAGTTTGTCACAGAAAAACTAGTGGAATTTTTAGATAAACAAAAAATTCAGTATCTGAACTATTCTCTCCTTACTCTTATGTAAGCAGCATTTCAGCATACTAAACTACAATGCCTTCTACTATAATTAAAAATGATAGGTATACATATGAAAGGTAACTAAACCTGGAATTTAAGGTCATAAAAATTACTGCAATGATAAGGAGAATTCACCCTATCGACCTCCAGAGCTCCCATAAAAAAAAAATAAAAAAGGAAAAAAACACCCCACAAAAACAAAACCACAAAAAAAACCCCAAAAACAAAAACACACACCAAGCCACAAACAAAAAAATAGTTTTAATATAATTCATAAAGGTGAGAACCAAAACACTAAGATTTTTACTGTGAGTCACATTAAGTCCCTTCTTTCTTCTGGAATGATGAAACATCAAGGACTAGGCTACCTGAACACAGTGAGATTCTGCATTTAACTGTTGGCTTTCTTTGCCAAGCTCAGTACATTTCAGTAAAATTATTGCAGATTTACAGACTCCAGCATAAAGCAGGATCCAGCACAGGGGAAGCATCTGAGATAGCCAGTGCTCAACCTTTTGCAAGAACACAAAGAGAAATTGTGCCAGCTCAACTCTCCAGCTCTGAGCAGAGTCTTTGAATGCTGATCTAGGATTACAGGTTCTTCTTTTTGGTGGGAGGAGAAGCTGGGGTTATCAAAGGGCTGAACTGCTCCTTCAGTTACAGGAAAGGAAATCCTCACTTTCAGCAGCTCCTCTTTATCAGCTGCATCTAGGTCCTTGCTGCTGGCAACAGCTTTTCCTGCCTTTGATGGTGACCTGGATGAAGAACACCCTCTGCTGCAAGAGCAGCAGGGAGCCCGAATTCTTAGCTGGGTGACAGAGCTGGTGTGACAGGTCAGAATGACACACAACTCAGCTAGACTGTTGCTAGACTCTCGTGCTCTATTCTCAGAAGTAATCAGTGAGATGTGCCATTGAACGTGACAGGCAGCAATCTCTATGCTTCTGTGGCCTTAGGTTCACAGAATTCTTCTCCCTCTTGTCCTTTACCATCATTTACAAGTCAGGTATATTCCAGGAAGGAACAATTTCTATATTGCCTCTGGCCCAGGGACCACCATGACCCCTTCCACTGCGTATGTGACTTTCAACCAATCAACAAATGACAATTAACAGAATTACATGTCTACTTTGGTAAGACTTGGGGCAAAAAGTTTGTGGCATATTCCAAAACTGACAGCAAAGGATTGCAATGAAGAATCTGAAAACTCTAAAATAAACTTTTAGACAGATCTACCCGAATTCAGAAATATATTTTGCAATTAAAAAAAAAAAATAATGAGAACATTGGAACTATCTTCTACCTTATTCTAACAGAGTCATAGTACTTTAGATCACTCCACAGATATACCAAAGAATTATACTTATTAAAATTCTTAGCTCACAGGTATTTTAACATCTGTTAAAAGTAGAGGCCATCCTTCCCTAAGGCTGAGAAGACCTTTTAAGAAATAATTACAGCATGTAAAGTATAAGGAAAATAACAATTTTCACCTGATGACTAAAAATACAAAGTGCAGGCTTTCTCTAAAGAATATATATAAAAACTATTTTCACAGTCCTTAGATAGAAATGCAGGGTAAATAACTGTTACAAGGAGGAGAAAGACAGGAATGATTGCCCTATGGCCAATTCAGCCCCAGTTCTGACAGGCAGTGAACAGGTCCTTGTTCTGCTACAGCTTCCCTCAGTAACCACAGGGAAGGAAGGCCCTTAGTCCTGTTCACAATATAAAGTGCAGTAGGAACAATACAGAAATCACCCTGCACAGAGAAATTTAATATACATACACACTCCATAACTAGCATTTAGATACTATTTTTATAGAAGCACAGAAAAGAAATATGAACCCAGCAAAATCTCCATGGCAATCGTCTCCTGTCTGGGAGGCAATGAGCAATTTGACAGCCAGGAGGAGAGTTTAAGAGAGCAAGATCTAAAAATTAGTATTTCTTCTTATTTCATCTCTTAACTCCTGATTAATATATTAGCTGATTGATTTTCATGGTGGTTTTGTACTAGTAATATAGTTATTGCCAACCACCCAATAGCTGTACCTTTACCTTGTTCTCTGCACAGGACACATACAGCATTTAGCACACATTTGACACACTGATTCCTTCCACAAAAATAAGTTCAGTTTTCTTCTGTATTAGTCATTTTTTTCTGAATCCAGGCAAGCTGTTCCTAGTTTTAGCACTGCATGTCAATTTAGAAATCTAACATCCTTCACCAAATCATCCATCCAGTATATCCTTGATCTTGTTCTAAAATCTGAGTTCTTTTTGAACTTCAAATGTCAAACCTGACTCAATTCCAAGTATTAGAGCTCGGGCAGCTCTGACCTTGCTGATTTTCTAGTAAATTAAATCTATAAACAAACCTCCCCTAGCTCACAAATGTTTTACAACAGCCAGTACCTACGTAAATAAATGACCTGCACTTCTGAAATATGAATGAAGTTCATTTTAAGGACAGCCCTCACATACAGGATGTAACTTCCTATAAAAACCCAGGATTCAAATAAGAATCAAACATTCATTTGGATTACAAGATATCTGAGGGTATATGAATGCATTTAAACAAGATAAATCCTGAAATTAAAGGTTAATAATGTCTATTTGGGATTAGGAAAGAAATTTTTGTGTAGACCAGCTACTTTAGGGTATACAGATGTTCATTAAATATTTCATATGGATGAACGTGACAGAAAACACGATTCCCTCTCTGCTCCTTCTCAGCATTATGCTGTAGCTGCAGCAACCACTCAGATGAGTAACACTGAAAAACAGTTCTTGCAATCAAAAGACCACTAAATATTCATCCATGTTCTGAACTTCTCAAGAACAGAGGACAATACTGTGCACTAGGATTTCTTTTCTGACTTGATTAATTGTATTTCTCCAATTGTGACATGACTTACACCCTAACCAAAGTCTCTGTGAGACCAAGAAATAACCTGGATAGGGGACTGGCCCTTTGGGGAAGGAGCATCTCAAGCAGTCCACAGCTCTGCCTTTGTCTCTGGAATTAACTTCCTTGTACTTCTTTACTGGGCATAAAAGGAAGCTGAGAACTGGAGCTAAAAATCTTGGGGACTATTTCTAGATCTCTAGGCAAACTGTTAAAATTTAAGTTGCATGGTCTCCCCAATCATTTCACTTACCAGTTCCCATCTAAAAAGCGTGGGTGGATTTCCTTTAAAAAGATGGCTTCCCTAGGCTTTGTTGTTCCTGTTCTTAAATTCTAGCAAAACAATGGGCTACTTCTAGCCTATTTCCCCTTTAAAAATGTCATCAACCTACCACAAAGCAAAGCAGTCTCTATAGTTTGGAAAAACCTAGCAGCATAAACCTTCAGTGATGCTGTAGATAAGCTCCACTCTACACTTTAAGCTAAAATTGTTGTGTGAGGTGACAGCCCAGGCAGGAAAAGAAGCAACAGTATTTCCAGCAGCAGCAATTTCAAGTTCATTATGCAGAGTTTTCCCCTGAGGCCATTTTCTTTGTGTTTCTCTTGTTCTCATTGCTTCTTGCTTGCTTAAACCGACAGCAAGTGCCCTGGCTGATTTTCACAGAAGTACATTTTCTACAGTAAAAAATGACCAGTAGTTTTGAGGAAAAAGAAAAACTAAATCCCTGATGTGTCTGCTATTGATTAAATACAAAATATGCCCCTTTGCATTCAGTATGGAGATATAGGGCCATCCTGCATAGAAGGTTCTGAAGATCTGGAGAAAAGATATAAAAGGAAAAGTGCTTTTTTAGAGATAGATGTAGGAAAAACAAAACACAACAAAACGTCAGCCTTTTCTTCCCCCCTCCAGTAAATTTTGGTTTAAAAATACGTACTCTCCATTTTTTGAGACAAAGTTATCAAAATTTTAATAGAGTTATTGGTATACATTCAATCACAGCCATTTACAAAAGCAAAATAGCAGCATAAAATTATATATCTAGTAGTCAAACATTATCTGCTTGGCTTATTCTCTGTAAGGCAAGAGTATGGCTACATGCTATTAAACACTGATGTTACTTCTGACAAATATTCTTTGCTGTTTACAATACGTTGTACACATTGTAAGTAACAATGGCAAAGGTTGCTCATTTTACGGAGACTTCATTGCTGTTTTAAAGCATGAGGCATTTGTAAGCAGAGAGCTTCAACAGAACCCCATGAGCACATCATTGCACAGACATGGACAACATCATTCAATGAATTATCTTCATTTATTACTTTACCATATGACAGAATTTAAAAAGAAAAAAACAAACAACAAACCAGTGTCTCTAAAAGCTTCATTCCCTACCCCCCTTCTTTTTTTCTTTGATCTTCCCCTAACTGAGCAATTGATCGTGTGTGTAAATGCCATCTCCTCTACAGCACCCTACCCAAGGGGCAAAGCCTCTCTTCAGCAGCACACCCAAGCCAGGGCTTGACTCACACAACATCACAACAAAGATCATTTTAAGCAGTAGTTACCAGGACCCCAACATTCTGAGGGTAACTAAGAGAAGGGCCTCGTGCCATCACCACAGAGGGCCAGAGGGAGAGTCCTGCTGGGTGACAGCAGGCCCTGCAGTGGACGCTGAGAGACAGAAGCAGCGGGGCTGGAGCAGCCCCATGGGGTGCACTGGCACTGCCAGGCTGTGCCTGGATGGGAACACTGGCTCTGCAGTCAGCCACTGCACTTGGCATTGCATCCCCTGCTCATGTCTACTAAACCTTTTCTATCGCTGCGAGATGAAGAGTATCCAGCTGCTCTGCGCTGCGGTTCTCCAGGGGGCTAGAAATGGCCAGGGCACAGGAAAAGCAGCTCAGTAATGCTAACATGGCACTCTGGGGGCCAAGGCTCTGGCAGCTGGCTCCAAAACTAGCTAATTGCTGGCACAGTTTCACAACACTGAGACAAGTATTCTTGGTGAACACATTCCAAGAGGTAGTAGATAACAGACTTCAGTAAGAACTCTTGCCTATGCACCAAGCTCTTCTTATTTTAAAAATTAACACCCAAAAACAAGAAAAAAAAAAATCTAGAGAAACTTCTCAGCATCTAAAAAAGAAAGTGATTTTGATCTGAAAATGGTAAAGAGCAAAAAATTAATTCAAAATTGCCTTCTGAAAGCATTAATTCATACTTCAAAAGGTAAAGATACTTCAGGCTGAAATATTCCAGATACATTTCTTATAATTGGGAATTAATGCAATTCTTAACTTGTTTGTTTTGTTGTTCTTTTTACAAAAGTAAGGCTGGCATTATCCAGTGTTTCCAAGTTCACACTCCACTCTACAAACAGACCTCATTAGGAAGACGTATTTTAATATGACCAGAGATCATCTAACTTTTGTCTCCCTCCTGATCTTTGAGTGATACTTGGAAAAAGGCTGTTGTAACACATACATATTCCAGTAAGGATTCTGAAAAAGAATTTTACTTACTTTTTTTTCTTTTTTTTTTTCCAAGCACTGAGCTTCAACCTTTAAACTACCACAATATTTATGAAGTAAAACCGAAATGTTCAAAGCCCTATCATTTATATTCCCTTTTAGAAGATGAATTCTATACAGTATGTCCATCTCTGCCTGCACTCAGCTGTATCAAGGAAGTCTACTGGACTTCAAGTGATACATATGAAAAAGACTCTGGTTCCTTATGGCCTGGCCTTGGGAAACCCCTTTGTTTCTTGCCTGCCCAGGAAACCAGTACTTTATTCTGTCAGTTGAGTGAGACTGGATTCTTCACCCTCTGTGCATGTTGGAAACATTATTCCTTGATGAGCACAATACTGGTGCCTATGATGCCCATACCAACAATTATTTCCAACAGTGATGTTATTTTATTATTTAAACCTTAGTTGATCTACACAACTGCACTCTTCTACCCAGGATGAACATTCAATTGCAAAATTCCACATAAATGGTCTTTCATCCCTGTTTGAATAAAAACTGATCGCATAAAAGGCATCTCTTAAAAATTCTGGTCACAAAGTAGTGGTTTTATAGTCAGCATATGACTGGAGCCAACTGTTCTCAGAGACTCAGAGGAAGGACAATATCTGAATTTCCTGCTTTTCACACTGTCTTACTTCTATCTCACTTCTAATCAAGGCCAGTCACATTTCACAGATACATCATGCCTGAGATCAGTTCAAGGAAAGCCACTTTCACTGAAATGCCATCATCACCAAACAACAGAAACTGAAGGACCAAGCACTGTGCCAGTATAAGCACCTTGTGTTTTAAGAGAGCTATGAAAAAAATAGGCTGCACATATAATTAATACCTGTAGGATTCCACAAGAATTGTCTTCTGGATTTTTGTGGCAAAATGTGTGTCTACAAAATGTACACATCATAGTTTTTTGCTTATGGTTGTTACTGTCAATTAGTGTTTGATTCATAGTGATAAATTTGACAGCTCAATTGAAAAAAAGAAGTTACTTCTTTATTAAAAACTATCTTCACAATAATACAGCTTTCTTTAAAAGCACACAACTAGCTCCACTCCTATTATAATGGCCTCTGTATAAGCATCTCCTCACTTACAATTAGTTTGGGCTACAGCATGACTGCCAACCCACCAAATTCATCAATGTCATTACATTTTTTCCCATTGACATCAAAGGTAACCTCCCCACTAAATTCAACAGGGGCTGGATTAGCAGTGAGAACCTGTGGCACTCGAGGTTAAGAGCAATATTTCAGTCGAAGTGGGGAAATGGATCTTGGCTATGAATGTCATTCCAAGAGATAATAAAACAAAAGCAGAAAGGCCAAGACAATGTTACAGAGGAGTAGCACTAGATATGTGGTAAAGAGGTTTATAGATAGATAAATCAGAAAGAAAAGTTGGGAACAGTAATGTTTATTCCTGAGCACAATACCTTAAAAGTCTTCTTCAAGACTTTATAGTCTTCAAACTGTGTTACTGCAAAGGATCTGGGTGTCATTAAAAAGGAACTCAAACCACTTTAAAAGCCAATGCATGAGAAGCATCTGATGTGGAACAATGACTTTCTTCTGAGCTGTCCCACATTGTGGTTACTTGGGTATAGTATCTACATTCTGCATAAAACCAGATGTAAAACTACTGAGTAACAAAGCCTGACAGTATTAATCCACAATTCTAGTGCCTGTGAAAGCCAGGAAACAAATGACCAAATAAAAATAGTCAAAGAAATCTGGAGACTGCAACTTGTGTTGACACTCAAGTGACAGGGTCAAAGTGAATGAAGACATGGCTTTCCCAAAGTTAACTTCTGCAGCTTCACTGGCTTCAGGCAGAACCATGACTTTATTCCTGGAATGGTCCCTGGAGATGCTGATCATTGAGAAAGGATCATAAAGAAAAAGAGCTCAGAAGTGTCTCTTCAGACATGTCCCAAAATCGAGTAAGCCCAAATATAAAGCAACGTGTGAACATTCAGCTGCATCCTCAGACTTGAAAGCTGTAATTTCACAGCATGCAGCTACTTCTCCTTAGGAATGCTGTGAATTATTACACTGCAATGGTGTTTATTATAAACAGAAGGCAGAGAAGTGCAAACAGAGAACTGTTTATGAGCAAGAAAACTTTTAATAATTACCTCTTAACAATACAAAGGTAGTGAATTAGCCAGCTAGCTTTTTCACAGAACATTGCATAGCAGTGGCATATCACATTGCTCTTTATTTGGTACATATAAATGTAGAAAGATCATTTCAATAATGATTCTGTATATCCTGTAGATCAAATATGAGACATTTACTTCCTGGTTTTCTGTAAATATGATTTGCAGCACTCTTGTCACTCTTTCAACTCCGTTACACAATGCCTATTTTACTGCTCCTGCCACAAACCCAGATGGCTGCAGATGTGCAGCTGGCAACACTATGTTGCCTGACCCTGTTTAGGAGTTTACACAATGCAGTTCTTGAATTAAGAGGAAGTCCCAAGTGCCCTCATTAGCACAGCAGCCAATGAGCTGAAACAGGAGCAGCAAGAGTGGGAAATTTTAGCAAAAAATTCCTAGTACAGGAAATGCCTACAAGACAGAGGGGAGATTGTATACTCTACTGTGAGGACTGCAGAGCATAAAAACAGCTCTTTTAGGCGTGCAATGCTATTCTGAAAACTAATTGTGAAGTTTGTTGGCCAAAGTAAGCCCAGCTACTTTTCTTCAATATGTGACTATCTCCTTCCACCATTATCCAGGGCATAATGGTTTACTTTAACAAGGATCATCTTCTTTACATAGAACTGTAAAATAATAATAAACATGTTGCTAGTTTTATCAAATATCTTCACAAAGGCTGAAGTGGTAAAAGAAATGATTTAAGATCAGTGAGTCTATTTAAAATGCTAGATCTTATGAAGCTTTGACAGTGGCTGTCTTCAAGGCAGACTTACTAAGAGCTGACATTTGGTCTTCTCTGTGAAGACAATAAAAGGGTATTAGATAAAATACATAATTATGTTAATGTATTAACATATATTGTATTTTTAAGCAGTGGTGGATGTAATCTCTTGCTGTCTGAGCAACTGAAGCTACTAGAAAGAAGTTCAAATTATGTTGTGTTGAATGGTGCTTCACACGTTGGGTGACGCAGTGACCTTTTCTGATATTCAGGTGTGGTGAACTAATGCTTTCAGGATTTTTTTGGCATTCAAGGGAAAAACACTTGTGAACTGAAATGCAGATGCAAATCAACCATGTAAACATGACCATTTTCTGCCACCATATTGTGCATACAAACTTGCATATGTAAATATATGGAGGTTTTTAAGGAAATAGACTCTGCTCTGCAGTTTCCTTCTACTTCTAGTGACAAAACTATCAGTCATTTACTAAACAAAAGAAATATTGAGTACAAGTGCAATACTGTCTCTTAAAATGAATGTGGTTCCAAAAAACAATTCTATCAGCATCACACTCCTTCACATAAACTATTCCATCTCGAAAGCCCTGCTATTTCAAGTAGCACTGAAGCATGTGATTAAACCCCATCAATACCAAGATAATTAACAGTTAGTATATACCTAGCTCATATATAATTATTTTCACACACAAATCTCCTTCTTTGCAGAGAAGCCTAGTTTCACAACTACGACTTGACAGCTAGGCAGAAGGCTAAATGTACAATCTGCTTGGGTGGCCAGATCCCTTTACCAAGGCAAAGCCTGATACAGCTCTCAACCCAGCTCTGGACATTCACTCTGCCAGCTGCACATGTCTGCAAGAGACTGAACATGCCCCTGGGTCAGTCTGCCTACAAATCTCATCTGCCTTTGATAAATGCTCTGGAAAGAGTCCCCATGACTGAAGTGCTGACTTCAGAGAACCACTTGGCAAAGAGGACCACTGTGCCAGGTGGAGTGTCCTCACCACCACATCCACATGAGCATGCTTGTGGCCTACATTGCAACGCAGCACAAGCTCCTCCTTCCTCCCTCAGGCCTCTCAGATGCTTAGACTCATGTCTGTGCAGTTTGAATGCACAATGGCAGCACCTCAAGCCCGGCCTCATGGCAGAACCCAGATACGGCCCAAGACGTCCAAGGACACCCCCCCATAGGACCAGGAGACAGAAACAGAGTCCTGGAGAAACACCAAGCTCAATCTATGCAAGTTTTGATCAAACTACTGTTAAGTAGGTGCTGAAAACTCGGGCACGTCCACACACTGTTGTGCACAGAGATGAACTTATGCACAGAGCCATGGACTTCTGGAAATGGGGAGGCCAGACCTCAGACATCAGCCAGGAGCTGTTTGAATGTAAAGGGCCCTTACTCATCAGCAGAGCCATGTTATGGACAGTCTGTTCACCCACTCTCTAAACTCCAAAAAGGTAATACATACTGCCCTAAATCTTAATTAAAGCAAGTCAAGCTCAAATACTTCACCTTGTACTTCCCACAGGCTGAAAGCTGCACATGGTTAGTTACTGCAGCTCAACTGAGCCATGATGAACAAATCTTTAAGTAGAATTAATACAGTCATGTCTTAATTAAATTGCTATGGACAGGTCACAGAAATCTCTGGTACTACCCCAGAATAACTATACTGGGAAGCTGAGTTCAACTTACTGATTCTAATTAATACTTGATTTACAAAGCGGGAGACTACAGATGGACTGAAGAAACTCCTCAAAATATTATTCAGAGTTTCAATGACAAAAAAACTCCAAGCCTAAATGGTATGAGTCAGATCCCTTTTAGAGACAGCATGAAACCTACCAGCCTAAAACAATGGGTGCTTCAAAATGTGATGTAGAGAAAGAGGAAAAAAAGAATGAGAATAGCAGGCTACCATTGGGCTGACTTCTGTTTTTGATAGCTTCTTTCATTATTACTAATTTAGAAAACAAAAAACTAATTTAGGAATTAATGCCTTCATACATATTCCCTAACCCTACATGAGTGAGAGGCAAGAGGTAATATCTGCAGAGAAGGAAAAATATTATTTTAAAGAAGAAATTCCTTCAAACATAGCTATATTGCAGTTACAATTTGTTCTACATTAATAAGGTTAATTAAACTTTAATATAAATATAATTATCCATTTTATAATTGATACATTATGAAACATTTATACAACACATGCAAATCTACAGGTAACAGTTTATGTTGTCCAGAATGATAAACAGGATTGGAATCCACAGCCTAAGGAGTTTTCACCCTTTTAACCAGAGGGCTTTTTTTATGGTGCCTCATACTCCAGGAAATGGCACCCAGGACTGAGAATCAATTCTGAAGTAGCACTGAACAATGTATTATATTAATAGCAGATGAAAAAATAATCTTAATATACAGGACTTTTCCTACTGAGGATTTCTTAGTGCTTTACATTGCAAATACATGTATTCTGGCCTGCAGGCAAATGGAATTGATTTTAGCAAAGCCAGGTCACTGATCAGAGACAGCACGTGGTACAACTTTTGTTTTCCTAGTCCCTCTGCAATACCATGCTCACTCTACTACATGTGAATATTAAGGACTAGTATGTTCACAATAGATACTCTTCAGTAAAACAATATGTCACATGTACATGCTTTCCAAGTGCTGGAGATGTGGTTTATCCACCTGAACTATGCAATCTACGAGCTACCACACCTCAGGCAAGGAAGAACCACTTCTGATGAAAGCTGGGCCACCCCTCACTTCATTTCACCCAAGAGATGCTGCAAGAGCACTGTAAACCTTTTTAAACATCACACTGCTTTTAAGGCTGAAAAACACAGCTAAAGCTACTTACAATTCTACTTTGGCTGTCATTTATTATGTATCATATAGACACCCATCTCCTCAATCCTGCATGATGTACAATGAGCAAGAATCGTTTGGCTGAGAAACTGATTATTCCTTCAAGCCTACTAGTTTATATTGCAAACAATGCATACAAATTCCCTAATCGTGTAGGATTAGTTGGATTAACAATTTCTCAATTAAACATAAGTGCACCGTTTATAGGACAAGCAGGCATTCAGCTGTTGCAAACAGAGCCCTGTCTGCCTTGTTCACATCTGCTTGCCACTTTACTTGCAGAGAGCCCGTGGAGGGATGAAGCATATGGCCTCCCTATTGTTAGTGCTTGTAAATAGATGCACAGCAAGCACTGCAGAAATTATACATTTAATTGGAAGTACAAACAGAACTTCTGCAGGCACCGTTCGTGCAAACCAGCACAGCACAAGGGGAAGAGAGACCAATAAAGAAGAACTCCCAAGAATATCCAGAATGGTTCTGAATCTTTTCCTGTTTCTCTGGGTTACAGGTCTGCTGGATTAGTGGGTTTATGCTGGGATAAAACCAGAGTATCAAAGCGTGTATTTGTCTTGCTGTGTGTCCCGACAGGCCAACACTGACATCTGGTACACAAAGTTAACTGCAGACCTTAACAGCGAGATTTATTCTTAAGTAAAGTTGCAATGCAATTATCCCTTCACAAAGGGCGGGCGCGATAGAAATTGCCCCTTAGCTTTCCAATCTCCTGCTGGCATTCTCTCCCTCCAAAGTGTCTCAGTCACCGGCATTTGCATGTTAAAACAAACACAAATGGATGTTTACATGTGTTTTTCCTCTTCCTACCCCCACCCAAAGAACTGTGTGCATGGATGAAAACTACCGTGGCAAAAAAAGTTACAGCTCTGCACACAGGTTGAAACAGAACTGTGAAGACAGAGAACAAATGGGCCCTTCAAGAACAACGTGATCACAGAGTAAACAAAGTATTTTGGCAGCTCCTTCTTCATGAACAGCTGTCAAATGTGCCAACAAGGACACATAAATGAGCTTTAGCTAATCAAAAATATTCCAGGATTATTGAAATAGGTCATGTATCAAGAAGCTAAAGAGACTCTCTCATACAAGTAAAACCATTTCCATTTCATTTCAGAGCCTAAGGTTAGTCTAATCAATTTCTGAGTCTGAATGTACATTTCAATCTTGTGTTGCATTACTGTAGCCATGTCAAACACAGACTGGGAAACGTTCAAATCCAGCAGCTACCTACCTAACAACAAAAACTTAACTGCTCCCCAAAATCAGCAGCAGGACAGGCTGAGTTTGCTGGGGGATTCCATTAACTTGCCCAAGATGTACATAAAAATGAACACTTTGATATCTCACTACACATTCTTAGTTTTTTTTGTCCAGCAACACAGAGCTGCTGGCAATTGTGCATCCTTGCATTATTTATCCATTTCCCTTGATTTTTTTATGGTACAAGTGACAAAACAGCTCAACCTCCTTCAGAGTGCATAGAGGCCACTTCTAGCAGCAGAGCAGCAGAAAGGTTTATTCAATTCCACCCCTGTGCTTTATTTTTTCCAGTAGTACAAAGTGCCCATAGAAGCTAAAGTGACTTGATACCAGCCATGAAGTAGAAAAATAATCAGTCTAAAATAGATGTAAGAAGCATTTGTGAGGGTAGTGCTGCTATGAGGCAAATTTACAGATTCTTGGCACAGCAACTTCGCAGAGGACATTTCCAGAAATGTTTATTTTTCAGAACTTTAATTCCAGATTGTGTTTTTCCTTAAGTTACAGCAAACAAACTATTCTGATGTCCCAGAAAGAGATCAAAATCCAACGTTCTTTTTCATATATAACACTAAGCTACATCAGACTAGAAAAGTTTCCATGTACTACTACAGGGTAACTGAAAACTACTCTGACAAGAGCATTTTAAAAACTCATCCTGATAAAATCCAATCGGCCCCTGATGCTACAGCACATGGAATAATAGGTGCCAGAAGGAAAATAGGGACAAGCAGGTTCAAAAAAGAAAGGTAAGCTAGAAGCATGTCCAATCACATCAGCTAGATCTATGTGCTGGAATCAGTGGTGCATCTCCTTCAGGTCTCTGCATATTCATCCAGTCTACTTAAAAAAAAAAATAGAATACCATACTTCATGTCTGAATGGCAGATAGTTTTTCAATGATGATATTAAGAGGATTATCCTAAAACAAATTTGTTTTTAATTGGTTTACAGAGAAAATATTATATGCTAAGAATTCATCTGGGCAAATAGAACAGTGTATATTTTATGAGTAAGTACTGCAATCATCTGCTTGTTACTTGGAAATAGAAACAAACGATGTATGCACAATAAAACTGTTTATACATCTTAACCAAAGTGTGTCATTATCTCCTCCTGGCTTTTATACAACAGTCAGCATCCATCTTAGGTCCAATATGTTGAGTTTTACACCAATTATTGCTTAAACGGTTTTGACATTTTAAGTAATCCATATTAGCATGTGGACTCATTAAAAGAATTCTTGATGGCAGTTAATAGTATTTTAGAAAGGTCAAAATTATTAAGATCTTCTAGAAAGAAATAATGCAGAACTGATCACTCTATAGATTCTGAAAACATGAGACACTAGCCACACAGTTCTACAAATCACTTCTACTGGAAGCTAAAGGATTAGACTGACGTCTATTTCCCAAGCTACATCTGTCATAACAAGTCTAAAAAAGCAACCAGCCCACTGAGCAAGAACTGGCACTTGGGGAAATGGCTTAAATAGCACTGAGCTCTCAACTAGCACTTTAATGCTTATTCCATATTTGAATAGACTCAAATCAAGAGCATGTTTCTTGTCACCTTCACATTTGATTTAAAAATGAAAATTTAAAATAAACAAACAAAATAAAGGAAAAGCATGTTGAGATCTCCTCAGTACACAAAAGATTTCTGCATAGCAGTGCTATGGCCAGCAAAAGACAGCAGCTCAATCCTGAGTCACAAAGACAAATGGGAGGAGGAGAGCCCATAGGGTAACTGCCTCTGCAGGAGTCTTGTTCTTCCAGCAGAAGACAGAAGATTCTTCCAACAGAATCTCCTGCTTAGGGATTTTACATTCTTGGTTCTGGGTTGAGAGGAACCTTAAATATCACCTAGTTCCAACCCTCTCCACTAAGGGGCAGGAGCACCTCCCCCTAGATCAAGTTTCTCAAAGCCACATCCAACCTGAACACTTCCACAGAGAGTCCCCACAACTTCTCTGGGCTACTCTGAAGTTGTGGGGACCTCAAGCAAATATGTCTGTTAACAGTCCATAAACTGATTACTGCTGAAGTGGGCAGAATAATAATTTGACTTTTTACTAGCTCCTACATGACCTAGGAGATACTGTAGAATATTCAGTTGGAAGGGTCCTCCAACAAGCAGCTAGTCGAATGCCTGATCACTTCAGGGCTGACCAAGTACTTAGCAAATGCTTTGCAAGTACTTGACCAAAGACACAAACCCACTAAGTCCCACGTGCAGAGCACCAAATTCCCTCCCTTCAGTCACAGTGCCCCCTTCCCCTACCAGAGCACCTGCAGATCAAGTACTACAATAGAGCAAGCACTCCCTGCTGCTGCCCTGGGGACCTGTGACCTGACAGCCAGCTGCATGTGGGTGTCCTTGGATGGCCTATGGATAGAAGGGATGGGGAAGCAGATGGATTCAGGAATTGAAGCACGGTAACAAATGCTGCAGGAGAGCTGCAGTCCTCTATCAGCAGAAGCAGCACTTCACAGACTTTCTAGCAGTAGCAGTGCTTACAGATCCAGCCCCATCCAACGACCCAGCTCATTACTCACACCTCACTCAGCACATGCACATTGCTGCCCTGTGAACACACACTCAGCTCTACCACATGGCTTGACACTCAGGTCTGCTCCTGCACTTCTGATGTGGTACTGGAGTTCTGGATGAGCAGCCATGGCACAGCCTCACGGCCACACTGCTGATGAGATGCTCATCAAGAGATCCAGCTACTGGCTACTTCTTCCATTTTTTTTCATAGTAGGTATGTACAAAGAGGAAACTCACTGGAAAAACTTCTTTATTTTCTGAATTTAGTGCAACTTCATTAATACTCAAGTCATTGACTGAGTCACATTTAAAGAACCCGAGTTACCTTGAAGCACTCTATGTGCTAATACTCTAATTCAACAATTAAAATCCCTTAAAATAAAACCCATCCCTTAAAATAAACCCCGGTTACCAGTGTAAAGACACTTTGTTCCTCTATTTCAAAACTCCAGAAACAGTATGAACTCCACACACACCAAGCTAACAGCAAAGGGGAGGGGTAAAAAGTTGGGTTTTTTTTTTTAAGCTCTCACAAATTGCAGCATTTAATAAACTATATTCCATGCCAATAGAGATTTTGAAAAAATAGTGCCATTTCATTAAGAGAAATCCATTTCCTTCACTGGTCTACGTTTGTATATTTACAGGTTGAAATATGGCTTTGCCATATGATTCATGTTTATGTTTAACTTCTAGAAAAAATATACGTAATTGACATAAACAAAACGCCAATGAAATAGAACAGAATCTCGTCTCTGAAATCTTGGGAAGGTTGCCCAACTACTGCTAAAAGCAAACAAGTTGCCTTGGTGAAGAAATATTACCTTCACCACTTCTTTCAAAGAAAGCAACAAGCAAAGGTGATGTCCATATCTGCACAACTATTCCAGGAGGATTGTCCATCAAGAATCAAAACCGAATTCTGTTTGAAGCCTGAAAAATGCTCCCCTGAATAATGTTAATGATTAGACAATATTGTTGAAGTCATGAGATTCCCAGGGGCTGAATTCTCCATTTAATAAACATATTTTATAAGTGCAACACAGGCACCTGCAACGTGGGTTTCTATACCCCGACCTCCCAATGCATGTTATTATCCTGAGAGACTGGTGACTGGGAGAGGAAGCACAGTTAAATATCATTAAAGTCTATTATTAGCTTTTTAGCAAGACTAATTACAAGACTGCCAACCCAAAATGTCATGGTGATTTCTCTGACGTAATCACCGAGCACCCAGGAAATGAATGGAAACTACCAACCCATTTTGCTGACACATATTAGGAAAAAGAGATGCTCATTGCAGATTTCTGACATGATCTTGATCATGTCCCCAGGCAAACAAAAGAAACAGAATTAAAAGCAAAACTCACATCATATAGAAACCCAGGAAAAGCACTGCCAAAAAAAAAAACCTCCAAAAACCCAAAAGAAAACAAAAATATCCATGGCAAAAAAACCCAAACTTCAAAATCTCAGTGGCATTTGGGTGTTCAAAAGAGGAAACAAACAGCTAAATAAAATAGTCAAAAAATGGCTGATAAAATAAAAATAAAAATAAACTTAAAGGCTACATGAGACGTTTTGTGAAAAGATTTAGTTCTAGAAAAAAAAAAAAAGTCTCAAATACTAAGACCAAGCCTGACCATGAGTTTTTATTTTGGATACCATCTGAGACCTCGAGGTGTGACAACGCAGAAGGAAATTGTCTGGGATTACCAGTGTCACACTGAGGAAGCTTTTCTCTTATATTTTTTGTTTTCCTAAAAAGGACTTAATCTGTAAAAATGATAATGACTAACTTCAGAGACCTCTCTTTATTGTATTTTTTGTATTCTAATGCTTACAGCTGATTAAAATGAACTCTTTGCAAGGAGTTTCTGTATGTGTAGCTGTGCATGCAGCTGGTGAGTCTATATATAATCCATCCCCGATGGTTAAGTACTCCCATCTCTTTCATTCTCAGTCTTTGCTCCTCTGTATGGCCAGAGATTATTAAATGATGCTAATGCCCTTGTTATGTGACAACACAACAACTGAAGGGGCAACATCTCAATGCTTTTCCCTCTTAGGTTATTTTCCCCAAACACACAGAGAAAATAAACGAAATAAATCTATTTTTAGACAAACCCATTTAAACCTGATTGACAGAAGATCATATTAAATTAGAGACACATACTTTGATTGCACACATATCAGTAACTGTGACATATGGAGACAACTAAATTAAGCTGAACTGCTCCTTGTTCCTTACACACATCAGCTTACTTTCAAAAAAAACAAACCGGCAGAGGAGTATTCTAATTAGCACCAGCTGAAACATCAGTAAGCGGTTGCTAACGAGCACGTTTCCCTCAGGTAGCAAATCTGACCCGCGACCGACACACGTTTTGTAAAATAAAATATAATTTTTTACCAAAAGGAGTCGAACGCGTCTGACAACACAGGCACCGGCAGTTACATAAATCGGTGCTAAAAATAAACTTCAACGACTCAGGGTGGGCAGCGGCTGGGGAAGGGGCAGAGGCCGGGTCCGGGAGCGCTGCCCGCCGAGGCCCCCGGGCCGGGCTGCAGCCCCGGAGAACGGAGGGTTCCCGCCCGCCGGGCCCACCCCGAAGCCACCCCGCGGGCGGCGTCGCTCCGGCCGGGGCCCGCGGCGAGGCCCGACCCGACCCGGCCCGGTTCGGTTCGGTCCAGCCCAACAAGTTGCCAGCGCGGGTGCGCGGGCGGTCCCTGCTTACCACCAGCACGGGCACGCCTGCGGTCAGCGAGTAGAGGAGCACCGGGGGCACGGCGCTGCGGTCCTCCGGGCCCGGGTAGGGCTTTCGGTACGCGCCCTCGTAGCAGAAGAAGCCTTGCACGTTGACCGTGAAGGTGTCCGTGTACTCGAAATAATAAGCCAGCATCACAGTCCCTGCCATGATCACCATCTGGAAGTAAAGCATGCTGGTGAGCGGAGAGGGCACTCGCATGTACGTGGGCTCCGGCGGCCGCGGCAGCCCCCCTCCCCGGCGACGCGCTCCGCCCGCACCCCGGCGGCATCCACCGCGGGCGGAGGCGGCTCGGCGGCGGCCAGCGGCGCGCTCAGGCCGGCGGGGCGGGGAGC
>JAOEGS010009041.1:0-59572 GCA_025447755.1 Corythornis vintsioides | reverse complement strand
GGGGGGGGGGGGCATCCCCGGCAAAGTTCATCCCCGTCGGGGCACGGCAAAGGGGGAGAAAACGCGGCCAAAGCGACCGAAGCGATCGGTTCTTACCGTGTCGGTGGCACGGCTCACGGGTGCGAGGGCATCGCGTCGGCATCACCCGGGGGGGGGCACCGCGGTGGTTTCAGAGCCCCCCGCAGGGAGAGCCGAGCTGGGTGATGCTGCTGCAGCCTGCCTCGGAGCGCTGCCGCATCCCTGCCAGCGCCGCAGTAGCACCAACTGCTTCTAAACGCAGCCCTCTCGACACAGGGATGAGCGGGATGATGGCAGTAATTGAATTAAAAGACGCGTCCTCATTTGGAAAGTGTTTCTTTGATCAGCCTTAATGAATTAAAAGCGACAACAAGCCTTAATTGAAAAAAAAAAAGTAAAAAATCATGACTCACTAGGCTGGAAGGAATTGGTTCTTCTTTCCCAACAGTGCTAAGAAACACAATGGAAAACATCCGTGACTACCAGGCTGGTGTTTTCAGTGTCCAGAAGCTGCCAACGGCAGCTCAAATAGTGCTGGGTCAAACAATGCTGACATACATTATATATATATATAAATAAAATGCATACATTATCTTAAAAGTACTATACAGGTCTTTGAATGGGAAATTTTCACTGGTCTAGATGGAAGTATTTAAATTATTAAGAGCAAAACATGAATCTGCTGGCAGCAGAAGGAGGAGCTTTGGGGGAGCACAGGAGGACTCACCTGTGTGACCAGTTCAGCCCTTTTTCTGCTAGCCCTGTAATGGAAAACACATGTATTTTTTTTCACAGGTGTGAGATGTGCATCTGCTCCTGCACAGCCATGCACAGAATTTCCCCAGGTAAAGACAAGGCATTGCCAGGCCTTAAAACAAATCAGCAGCACGTTTTAACAAAGTCAAACATGAGAAGCATCAATGGAGGAAAGTACAGCCTTTGAAGCCTGAATTGAGGAAGCCTTTGTCTGAAAGCTTATGCCACCTGTCTCTGAATTTGCATTGCAAAATTAAACCAGAAAGACCATAAATAACATAAAAGCAACATCTTGGGAAGACTCTCAGAGAGGAAAAGAATCCCTGAAGTGGCAAATGGACACAGATCATAAGGTGTACATAGAACTGGACAATCTCTGACACACAAGCACAAATATCCTTTCCCCCCCCAAAATACACAGCACCCCCAGAAACAGAATCACACTGGTGTGAAAACGTATTCGTTTTTATTTTTTAAAGAAAAATATTCCTCTTTAAACACAAAGCATGAACTAAAAACCTCTGAGGAACAGCTTCTCCTTCCCTGGAGCACATGTAACTCAACTGTACAGTGTTAGAGCTCCCCAAACAAGTATCACACACATCACATACAGTATTTTCTTTCACAGAAAATAAGGTTTAGGACTCACACCTGTCCTCCTCATCCTCACTAGATAACCACTCCATCCAAAAGTACTCTGCTCCTTACTCCCACCACAGGACATAGTGATAATCATTTCTGGATGCAACATGTATTAATAAAGAAAAAAAATATTGGCCAAACTGGCCCTTTCTAGACTTGTAACAGATGTCTGTGAGAGAGTTAAGACCATAGTTATTTCCAGGAATGGTGCTTGGAAGAAAAAAAATATAGCAGCATCCACAGGCAACACAAGCCCTTGAATCCAGCTGCCCTGTTTTGAGGAACCCAGTCAGTTCAGCAGGGTTTTACAGATGTCCCACCAGCCAAGAGGAGGGAGTGGGAATCAAACATTCACAGGCCAAATCTGTTGCTCTAGCAGCAGCCTCCAGCTCAGAACAGCTGGCTGGGGTGCCAGCAGCAGGGCTTGTTCCCCTTGCCACAGTGACCATGTCTAGGATTTGATGCAAAAAGATATGATGATTCAAAAATCATTCAACCAATACTCCCTGTCCCATCACATTGATATGTGCAGAGTATTTGTCACATCTGCCAAACTCCCCAGAGTGTGGAGCTGGGACTAGACTCCAGAATCCAAATTACTCCTAATTCAGAACAGCAAAACCATCAGAAAGTCTCTGCAGGGTCTCAGAACATGCACCACAAGCCCCTGCCCAGAGAAAATGCACCTGGGCCTTTTCAAGGGAAGGTAGGCAATGGAAAAGCTCTGGAAGTGGAGCTCCTTTGTGTCCCACTCATCATTCATTACTGGTATTATCAAGCAATGCTCAAATCTCTTATCAGACCACATTGTAAAGAACTTTTCCATCCCATACACTTTTTACAGTAGGAAAATATTAGAAAAATAAAATCTCAGCCCTGAACAACTGTGTGAAGCTCAACAGCAGTCCCAGAGATCTTTACAGGGGGACCAGAGTATCTGTTGTTTCCTCCAGCTTCATGTAGACAACAGCAGCAAGACAGACTCAGGGTCTAGGAGCTAGATTAAGGCCAACACAGAAAACAAAGGTGGGCTCAGATTGTTTGAAATGAAGAAACCCTCTGGTTTTGTACACCCACATGCACACACACACACAGCTACTCGTGGCTACTACTCAAGCACAGGCTGCCCAACTGTGAAAGCACCACTGGAGAGTGTCCTAGCACCAGGATTCAGAAGTTGGTTGTCTCCCCTCTTCAGCAATAATATCCAAAGTCTTTCTATTGCCCTGGACAAGGTCACCAAGCACCCTTCCAGGACCAGTTTCAGGGAGCAGATTGGGAAGTGCAGTGACAGGATAAAGTGTTCCTTTTGTGGAATAGGGGCAAGAAGAGGGGTGTTGAGAGGCTGCAGCTCCTTGGTTGCTGGAAAGGAGGAGAAACTTTGTATTGCAGTCTGGTCCAGACTCACTGGGTGAGCAGGATGGTGAAACTGGGTGTGGACTGGGAGGTGGAGGTGGACAGTTTGCATCCATGAAGTCACAGTGCACATCTGTTGGCATAAGAAAGACAAGCAAAGCCACAGTGTTCTCTGGCAGGCTTGTCTCTGCATAGGAGGCCCCCCGGGTATGCTGGAAGTCAGGACAAGGATCCATGGATGGGATGTCACACACTGCACCAGGACACCAGCAGATGGCTGAACTGGTGGTCTGCCAGCACCCTGCTACACACATGCTCAAGAGAGCCTGTGGAAGACTATAAAAGGGACAGAAATCTCCTAACAGCAAGGTAATGGGGCAGCTTCAGCTACAAGCAACAATTGGTGCAAGCTTGAAGCTAAGGAATCATTAAGTCATCACCCTACAGCACATCTGCCTGCCAGGGGTCCCTCCTGGCCTTGGTACAGGAGGTGCTGGCTGTGCAGCCCTTTACCAACACTCTGCAGAGGCTGAGAGGAGTGATGCAGAGTCAGGAATGACATCTCCACAGCCTCTGAGATCAGCACATGTGGGCAGAGCTCTGTGCTCTGCCTGTAGGATGCAGAGCAGGCCACCAGCAGGCATCACTCAGGGAGGATGGGGAGCTGCAGCTGGCAGGGGGCTGCTGAAAGAATGCAGGAAGAAATGGGAGAAACAAAGAGAGATTTAATTTCTTGGTGCTTGACTCACCAGCAGTAAAGCCCCATTTAATCTGCCATGTAGCATGCTGATTGGAGTCTGGGTATCACTCATGTGAGGTACTAAGTGAGGCTGGGGTAGGAACTCAATTAAAACATGCAAGGGAAAAACTAAATGAAGTGAAAGGAAGGGTGATCATCACTCCAAGGTGTGAGTTTCAGGTTCAGAGCAGGGAATTCTCAGCAGAGATACACTTGGATTCTGTGCACATGCAAGAGCACAATAGAGGGAGCAGCAGCAGAGCTGAAAGGGAGGAAAAGACACAGAAAGCATAACACTGGCAATTCAAGATGCAAACACAGGACAGGGGGGTGAGGGAGAGGAAAAACAGCTTGAGGTAAAGGAGCCCAAAGGAAGAGACAATAGAAAAACTCTTAACAGAGTCAATCCTGCATCAGGAAATACACAGCTACTGCCAGCTGGCTTCTTCACATGTATCCTTGACACACTGGTAACTCCTGCCTCTGCACTGGGGATTTAAGAATCAAAACATAAAGATCAATATTTTTTTCTTCCTAAGACATACTGAATGATTCTGATTATTCAGCACAAGACTCTAAACAGCTCCTGAAGTCTGTTGGAGACTCACCCAAAAGTGGAAGTGCCCAAATTATAAACTGCTTTTGAAAAGCTTCCCACTGGGTTAGAAGAGAAGAATCTATGCAGAGGGCTGAAGTGCCCAGGAGCAAGTTTGGCATTTCTGAGAGCACCCTGGTGTTTAACTGAGTAAGAAATACCTTCAGTGGTGACTTAGTAAATCCCAGTATGGGACTGAGGCATCAGTTTTCTGGATAAATGTACAGCCAGATCCTTGTGTATCTTCTAACAGAACAGATTTGTGCCATTTAGAGCAAGCAGCAGCCCAGCCACTCACTGCTTCACCAGCAGGCAGAGGTGTGAGATGAAGCCCTTTGCCTGTGGTGCAGATCACCTCTGGATCCTTTCTCACCACAGAATTAACTGGAACAGAATTCATGCCTCCTGGGTAAAGCAAAGCAGAGGCTTCCTCTTGGTGATGCACACCACAGAAGGCTACTGGCTGGGGTCTGGGCATCCCTGCAGCAGCACTGCTGGGTGGAGCTATCTACAGACTGCAGCTTCTGAGAACCAGCACGACCAGTATGGCAACTGGGGAAAGTGGGCACAGCCCAGCTGGAAGCACATGGATGCAGAAGATGCAAGAAGATGACAGAACAGCCAAGGTCACCCACGTGCTTAGGCAAGCTTAAGGCAACTAAAGAAAAAAATCACTGATAATTTAGAGGAGAAAGTCAAAGGGAAGAGAGAAGAGGAACCACTGGGAATGCTGGTACAGTGGCCAAAGCCCAGCAGCAGCAAAGTGATCCCTCTTCTCCAGCTCACTTGTTCTATTTCTCCTCACTTCACCAGCACCATCAGCACGAGGTTAATGTCAGAGAGAAGAGCTGGGGACAGGCTCCTAGAAATGTAGCTTACACATTTTCAGGCTTGTGTCTCAGGTCAGTTCCTTTAAAGAAAGCACATGGGCCATTTGTCTGGCCTCTTGCTTTGAAGTGCAGCTTTCTGGGAGTTGTGCCTGCCACCTCCAGAGCCCAGTGCTGGGATATGTTCTACCTGGAAGTGATGGCAGCAGCTACCCGGGTTCCTTGTCATGACAGCTGAGCATACAGTAGGTTTGGAAACAAACAGCATGCACCAGTGGCATGGCCATTGGAAATGAAGCCATGGTTGGATTCTTCTCATCTCTTCAGAAGCAGATGGAACCAGAAAGAGAGGGAATGTTGGCACAAGTCAACGCAGGCTCCTGTAGACATAGGCTGATGTGAAGACAGCATTGAGAGTCAGGCTCACAGCCAGCAGGCCTCGGAGAGCAGAGGTGCCAAAATGTCCTTGGTAGAAGAGGACAACACAAAGGGGAAAAAGGGAACAGCATTGATAAGAATTGATAAGTAACAGTGCACATGTTGTGCTCTTTTTCTTTGCCCAGCATTTTCACCAGAAGCAGAAATTGCTGAAGCACTTTTCCTGTCAGGGAAGATTCCACTGCTCTCTTTGGTTCTATTTTCATCTCATCACTCTTCCCAACACCCACATCCCCATCCCTCTCCTTCTGTCTCAGTTTAGCACTGTCAGTATTCTTCAGACAGTCCAAACAGAAATAGCCTTATTAAGGCCTTAGAATAGCATGCAGAAGATCCACTTTGTTGCTACTTATTTGACCTCAAGAGCAGATCACTGCCACAGCACAGGAAAGATCTGTTCTCCTCACACATACATGAGGCACTCACATGACTGGTACCCACCTCTCCAGCCTGACAGATCTTCCCCTTTGGTAGTGGTGTCTACCACACAGGTAGATGAATGTGATGAGTGATCCTCCTTTTTGATGGAATTATCACTGCAAATGCTGCCTCCCTCTATCACAGATCTCATATCTACAAAGAGAAAAAGAGATGAAAATTCAGAAGGCACCAGTGGAAGCCAAAAGTAGCAGAAGTTACCAGACTAAAGCTAGACATGAGTACTCAATGGTTGCCTGGGAAAATCATGACAGGAGCTGCAAACAAAAGGCAGATTTCACTGTTGTGCAGCAGAAGTCTGAATGTTTGTCTCTTAAATTGTCCATATCAGCATCACCACATCACATGAGGAGTTACCTAAACAAAAGGTGAAGGCAGGGGCAGTGGTCACCTCAAAGTGAGAAAAGGACACTGTTCTGACAGCCAAGAGGCTCTCCAGGCCAGTGGGTTCTTAAGGGAGCTTTAGTACCCCAGCAGTCACCTCCAGCTGGGTTTTTCCTGCAGGCTTCCCCTCAATTTTGTGGCCTGGCTGCTGTGTGCAGCAGGCTGCCAGCATACCCTGCATCCCCCGCTCGCTGAGGCTCTTCTTGGGAAGGGGGGAGAGCTCAGTGCTAAAGATGTTGCTGTCTGAGTGGGTGTGCTCCTCTGAGCCAGTTGGGGTGAGCAGGGCCTCATTCTGGGCTGGGAAGAGCAGCAGCCTCTGGCCCTTCAGGTTCAGGCGAGCGGGGCTGATCAGCGGCCGGCGGTAGCGCAAGGAGCCCGAGCTGGAGGTCACAGAGCCAGCCACTGATGGGGCTGGAGAGGGCATGGGAGAGGGGGCACAGCTGCTGGACAGCAGGGAGAAGTGCTCTGCAATGGAAACAAGAGAAAACAGTGAGAGCATAATCCCAATTCTACAGGTGCAGTTTAATGATTCTACAAGCAAAGGGAACAGGAGTTGTAAACATCCAACGTATCTCACACTGAGATTCTTCATTCATTCAGGTTCCTACAATGGAAAACACACAGAAATTCTTTATTCATTGAGATTCCTGCTGCAAAGCACACAGAAATCCCACACAGGAATGGCACGTGCTGATTTGCAGGTAAATGAACCTGCATGTCTTGTAAAGGCTGTTGGGAATGTGCATGAGGATGGGAGGGGCTCACACAACAGCCTTAGCCCAGGCTCTGGCTGCATTTCCAGCAGCAGACAAACATACAAAAGATCCATTTGAGGTCAGGAGGGCAACAGACAGGTCACTGGAGGACACAGGAGCAAAAGGGCAGAGCAGACAGGGCAGCCAAAGCAGCAGTTCCTTGAGGTGTGGAAGGAAAGGGAAATATAAGAGCTGTCCTAGGAACAGTTTAAAATCTATCAAAACAGCCTCAGCCAGGCTGCAGAGCAGGGCAGGGATCCTTCCTTTGTCTCCCTGATTTCACTGTGGGCTTTCCCAGGGAGAACATCCAACATATTTTAATGCAATCCCACTCTTGGTTGGAACTCTCTCTGCAGCATTTCTAACAGGGATGGGATATTTTCACTGGGATGTGTGCAGGGAGAAGAGAATTACACTTGGATCACTTGTTTCAACCTACTCACTGCAAATGCTGCAAAGAGTTGCTCTGGAAGGGCTAGTGCATTACCTGATGTGGGAGATTCCTTGGACTGAGATGACTGTGAGGCTGGTCGACTGCCACTGAACAAGTAGCCAGAATCTACAAAAGAAGAATGAAACAGCTTGAACCCAGCTGAGGCAGCTGCTGGAGATCCATCCTCCAGAAATATCACATCATCTTGTCACCAATCTCAGGACACGGGTGGTAAATACAGGGAGAGGGAAAATGTCCCTGTTTTCCTGGGTAGGCTGTAAATAAACAGCTTTGGAAGTTGAAAATCTTGGTGTTTGTGACAAACATTCATGCCCCAGAGCACACTCTCTTGTCTGCCTGGCTTTGCACCTTAGCAAAGCAAGCAGGGCCCTCCTCTGGAAATGAGGAAGGTGAAGTCTGTGCCAAAAGCTGCCATGCTGCTGTGAGGTTTGTATGGCTGCTTTTTCCTGCTCTTGATGGATCTGGCAAAAATGCTGGCAGTGTGAGCTGAAGAATTGTCAAATGAACTAAAAATCCCTGCAAGACTGCTGCCTGCTGCAGTGCTGTCTAGGCACTGTGGCCTCTAACCCTCTGGCAGTCAGTGACAGGGGAAAGCTCAGCTGTCCTTGGATGGAGAAGAGCATTTGAAACCATTTCCCATCTGTTGGTCTCAAGCCCAGCAAAACTGAGAGCTTATTGAGCTACTGGGAGCCTTTCCTTAGGCCTGTAAATCTTCCCTGGATTGCACAAAGCCCTTAAACCCAAGAGGAAATGGGATCTGTAAAGCAGCTTCCAGAGTTGTGCTAGTGCCTGTCAAAGCCAGGCTTAGGGAAGAGCCAGCCTTCAGCTCAAGCATGAGAAGTCAACTCCACAAAGCAGCCAGAAGGAAGGGAGCAGCTGCTCTTGGCAGATCAGTCCTGATGCTCCCAATCACTTCCAAAAGCTGCCAAACAATGCCAGAAAAAATACCCCTAATGACCAATGCTGGATACTCCCCTGTGCCAGAGGAGCAGCAGTCCCTCAAGAGGAGCTCCCAGCCCATTCCTTTGAAGCACTGCACCTTTCCAGTGCCATTCCCAGTGGGCTGGGAAGCTGCAGACACACTTACCTGCCCTTGCCAAGGAGGGGATGGTTCCCAGGGACAGTGCCCTGTTGAGCCGACCGGGAAGAGAGGAGGAAGAAGCTCTGTGTGGGGATCTGAAGAGCTGCTGGTTTGTCAGCTGGAGGAGACTGGGTGGTGTTGGGACAAAGAGAGATGTAGCAGAGGAAGGGAAGGCAGTTCCATTGCCAGGGGGAAAGAGAGTCATCGAATCTCCAGAGAGGTACCTGCAGATGACACATGGCAGATGTTTAGCTATGGGAGCCTCCCAGTGACCCCTTGTTGTGCTGCTTGCACGAGCACCTGCTTTCTCATCAGGGTCCTGCTGATGTTTCAGAGGAGATGCAGAGTGTTTAAGAGTTCAGAGCAGTGTTCCTACACCTCTGAAACTGAAAAACCTGAAAATAATGATAGAACAGAGACACAGACCTGTGCTTTCCTAAATTTCACTACATTTTCCTTTCTCTGCATATCATAATTAGCCAAAAAATATGTCCTAGTGTAGCCCTGGTGTAGCTTTCACTCCAGCTTCCAAATATCCTGCTTCTAGTGGGCAAAAACCAATCTCTGTTATAGTGCCTGGAAAAAAAATAATTGGCATTAATAATGGCAATAATATTTCTAGACCTGAGTTGTTTTCACTGAGTTCTGGCTGTAGAACAGAGTGTCTATCTTGAGAACACATGATGAGAGAGAACAGACAAAACATTCTGAGGATACCTCTATCAGCTTGGATTTGCTTACTGCAGACATAAACTGACTTCTAGTCTACTGGTGAAATAACTGTATAAAGACAACTTTGTATTTTAAACAGTTTTTACTACACACTCCATTACTGTATGCAAATAAGCTATGCAATTAACTTCTGATACCCCCATGTCATCACCTGCCTTGGCAGTGGCTTAAAATTTAAGTCAACCTAAGCAGAACAATGTGTCAAAGATTTACTCCTATTTTTACCCTCTTTCTATTCCTCCTTGCAATCTTAGGCTGGGTGTACAGTTTAGTTACTACATTGCATCAGAAATGAGAAATCAGCTTTGGAATCCCACTTGTGTCCTCAAAATGCAAATCTAACAGGGTTGCAAAGTGGAAAGCACAGGAATTTTGTATTACTTTTAACAATTGGATACTGAAAGTCTAGAATATGACCAAAATCTCTCCAGGTTCTTCTGTGAGGTTTTTGTTTAGCTGGGAAGAGGCAATGCTCTTGTCAGGTAACCAAGAATGAAGTCCTAACAAAGTATGAAGTGGATGTGTTTTACAACAGAGATGCCAGACTTAGCAGCACATCATTCAGCTGCAGCAGTTGGAGGTTTCATCTCACTTCTGATGAAAACAGAGAGAGAAGAGCAGCAACAAGACTTTGCTTCTGCCAGAGGAAAGGCAGCAGCAAATCAGTGTGAAGAAACACAAGTATCTCACCCTTGAGCTGTGAGGTGGTGTCTCATGTGCTGCTCTCTCCTGGAGATTAAAGAGGTGAAGCAGCAATGTCATGCAGTGCTAGCATGGCCAGAAGTAGTCTAGAGTTAAGATTCCCATTGTAAATATCTTCTAAACTGCTTCTCTGCTAGCAGGAGGCAGACACCAGCAACCCCAACCAGCTTCACCACAGCTGAGCCAGCCAGCTCCCTGCTGCTTGCAAGCAGGACATGGCCTGAGCACAGCAAGGATCTGTCTTGCAGCAGAAGCTGCCCAGGCTCTTCAGCTTCCAGAGGAGCTGGGAATGGGATCATGCTTTGCAATCGTGCAGATGCCTCTAGTGCACACACACACACACACACACACACACACACACACACACACACACACACACACACACACACACAGAGCCAGGTGGAAACAGGAGAGGTTTGTGGCCATCTCAGCTCTGCAAGAGAAAAGGCAAAGGCAACAAGCTGCAGCTCAGGGCTGCATCAGAGTGGTACCTGCCCCTCACTGGGCTATGTCTGGGAAGGGCCAAATCAGAGGAAAATCAACAGAGCAGCTCTTTGTTCTTAACTCCTTTGTGTCTTTAGGTGAAGGGATCCACCCTCACTCAGCTCCTGCTTCTCTGGCTTAGGGGCTGCTGGAGTTCTCAGTGCCCAGGCTGGAAGACCCAGTCAGCACCAGAACCACAATCTCCTTCCTGGATTGGAACATTTTGGACTCAGCTTTCCATGAGTTCATGGTTTCCACTGCTCAACAGCCCCACTTCTCAACCTCACCATGTCCTCTGGGCACCTGCTAAATCACTTGGCTTGCACCATCCAGAAAGGCATTTTTCTGGTTAGCAAAGAAGAGGTGAAACATTTTCAGATGGCATGGGAATGTTTTAGGATTGAGTGCTGACCAAAGAATGGCTTCAATATTCATCTGCTGTGAACAAAGTAAATGCCTGCAACGTGCAGCATCCTGTGCCAGTCTCCTTAGTGCTTGCCAACATCATGACTAGGTGCTGCTAAAGAGCAGGGTGCTGTCCTGGGAACATGGTTCATGCCTGAGAACTGTCAGCTGAACTAAAACTTCTTTCAGAAGCAGATGAAAAAAAGGTGAGGAGGGAATCAGAAGCAGCCACATGACAGCCATGGAATGGTGCAGTGCAGCTCCCAGCCCTCTCTGTGTGCTACTAGTGGGTCTGCTAAGTGAAAAAAGGAACCAAAAAAGGGGAAAAAAAGAAAAGGCTCTGGAGTCAGACAGGTTGTGGAAATAGTCAGGGCCCGGAAGCCGTTTATTTCAGAACATCAAAAACTGGGTACCTTGGAGTTTACAACAACCACAGCATCACCAGAGAGTTGGGCACAACTCTGCTACACACACACACACACACACATGAAAAAGAAATAGGTTTGAGAAGAATATTACATGATTTGGGACTGTACACTGTCCTGAAGAAACACCTGCTGCCAGCAGAGCCTCCCCCTCTCTAGCCCAACACCTCCCTTTTATCCCAGGCCCTCAGCAGGGCTGGCTGCCTTTCAGTCCCCATTTGATCCAGAGATGCTGGTGATGAGAGACATGGCAGAGCCTGGCTCAGGTCAGACTGCCAGGCTGCAGATGGACCCACTCCTACCAGCAGATCATTCAGGACATGATGCAGTGACCATCAGGCCTGGAGGCAGCCAGGGAACCACCCATCAGCCACGGGGTGAAAGATTTCCTCTGCAATTCAGATCCCATCATCATTTAGCTGTGAGCTCCCCATGCACAACTGCTCTGCTTTCCCCAGGCAGGATGGGAGCTGCTGCCCCAGGGACAGGCCCAGGCAGTTGCTGGGACTGCTGCACCACAGCAGTGCCAAGCCAAGCTCTGCCTCCAGTCAGGCTGACAGCATCAGGGGTGAGGAGCAACATGTGGAATGAAAAACAGGCCCAGGGAGAGGGAAGTGCTAAAAAAGGGCCCAGGTCTCAGGCACGTTAAGATTTTGACTCATGACTGAGCTGCCAGGACTGAGAATTCCTTTCTCCTTCACATCTCCCTGCTGGGGATGGAAAGGAGGGTTGAATCAGAGCCAAAACCAGTCCAGCTGCCAGGGCCTGCACCAAGACCTTCCAGGGCACGGAGAGATGTTTGGCACCAACTCTGCCCTCCCTCCTAGAGGGTGGCACAAAGCTGCAACACACCCAGGCTCTCTGGCATTCAGAGGATCCCTTCCCTGCCTGTCTCCTCCATGGGCCCAAGGGAGGCTTGTTCCAGGAACACTTCAGGACTGAGTACTGTCCCCTCCACGTGCCAGCACCTGCAGTGGCTCCAAGAGGCCCCAAGGTGACAGCAACACGATGTCAACAGCATCTTAAAACACCCAGACAAAGCCACACACCACAGCTCCCTGCTTCCCTGGGTGGGGTCACTCTGGAGCAACCATCTGGCTATTGATAGGAATTATAAACAGTGTGTCCACAGCACATCACAAACTTGCTGCAAGAGCTACTAAGCATGACCATGAGCTTCACAGAATCCAGCACACTTGAGAACTATTCATAAAGCCCAAATAAAACCAGCACCACAGCAGTTTCACACATCCCTCCTGTCCTCACCCCTCGACACACCCAAGCTCAGCTCACCAGGGCATGCCAAGATGTGGGAAAGGAGGAGTTAACAGAGAGAAAAGGATATCAATATAGCTTATTTAAACTGTGAAGGGCCACAGAGGGGTGAGCCTGCATGCACTGGGGGTCAGCCTGCATGCACTGGGGGTCAGCCTGCATGCACTGGGGGTCAGCCTGCATGCACTGGGGGTCAGGGAGGGCTTCAGGAAGGCCAGAAGTAGCAGCAAGATGCTTCCTTGGTTGCTAGCTCTGAGTTCTCAACCCCTCTACAATCTGCAGAGCTGCTGAGAGAGCTCAAGAGTGCAGCCCAAGCAGCTTCTCATGTCCAGCCACAGATACTGGTGGCAAATGAAGAACCAAAGCACTGGCCCAGCAGAAATGGCACTGCTGTCCCAAGCTGCAGCCATGGCAGCTCCTCTGAAGCAGAGCAAGAGTGTTGTCAAAAGTCTTGTCCAGTGAAAGGCACTTAATGAACCCCCATCAGCCCCTCTCCCCAGCCAGCTCTGCTGGGCAGGGCACAGGGTGCTCTGGAGTTGGCAGCTCAGGCACAGCAGAGTAAAGACCAGAGGCAGCCACTCTGGGCTGGAGCAGATTTGATTTCCAGTGACACCCAAACCCATTAACAATTCTCCAGCACCTCAGCTCCAGTCTCCAGCACCATCCTCTGGTCCAGCCCCAGCACACAGTGTAAAAAATAAAAGCAGCACCTGAAATTCAAGGTTTTGAGGCTAAAATCCTCTAATACTGGTGAGATCTTTGCATAGCTGGGAGAATCCTCAGGCAGCAAAGCTGCAGCTGGTGATCAAGGAAAAAAAATGCCCAGTTGGCAAAGCACCTTCCTTGACAGAAGCTCCAGCATGGCAGAGGGTGTAGAATAGTCTGTTTGGCATTGAAATTGGGTGTTGCAGGAACAGTCTCAGTAAAGGCAACAGTGGGTTAAAGATTTAATTCTTTTTTTTCCCCCAGAAACAGTCAACAGTCAAATACTGGTAACTTGCAACTGATCTTCAGGCCTAATCATCTCAGGAGACACAAACTGGTACAGACTGAATGCCAGCAGTTTAGAAATCAAAATGCCTCTGGAAAAAAACCCAACACCTTTCTCCTCCTTGCTTTCCTCTCCTCCAAAAGACCCTTCAGCCTCTACCAGAAGCATGTGAGAGATGCAGAGAGGAGTCTGTCACCATCAGAGCTCCCAAAATACCCTCAATTCAGCTGCACAGCTTGGCCATCAAACAAAGTCCTTTTCTGATTTCTGACAGAGAAAATCAGTGCAACTTGTACACAGACTTCATTTGTATGAAGCTGCATGAAGTGAAGACAAATGGATTTCTTGCTTGCATATCAACTGCACTTAACAGCCCCCAGATGAAAAGGTTTTCAACTCCCTGAGCACAGATTTGCACTTGCTGTGCCAACAGAGCTACACTGGTTTTTGACAGTGTTATTGAGGCTTGACAGTGTGAATCCCACTCCTTCCCACACTTCTCCTCAGTGCCTGTTCTGCTACCTGTGCTGAATCCTCCCCATCCCAGTACTGCACAGGAGAAAAGACAGGGGAAGAAAAGATCAGGTGTGAGGAAAACACCAACACTGAACATAAAAGGTGACAGATCCCAGGAGGCTCAAAGATTAGATGTGTTTAAATTGGAAGAAGGAACAAAAAAGGAGGAGAGCAGCTGCCCAGCAGGAACAGGAACATGTGAAATAGAACCAAGTGCAACAACACAGCTCCAACACAGCTAAACAAGAATTAAACAGGCCCTCAGTCTTTTCCACCTTTATGGGGAAAATGTGAAATTGCTGAAGCAGGAAGAAGGGAGGAAGAAATTTAACAGGTCTAGAGGATTTATTTCACTTAATGGACATGAACAGCACAAGGTTTCCTGGGTCTTGTGCACAGCTCTGTTAGAGACTGGCAGAGCTGGCACTGGACTGGGTTCCAGTTTCCAGGTCATTAGGTGGCTTTGTCCACCTCATTTGAACAGCAGTTGGGCTGCAGAACACTGATGTTGGAAGAGCTGCTGCAGTGGGGAGTTTTCCAGGGGTGGAAACACTACAGTGATCAGTGCACTGGAAGAAAAGCTGAGTGGACAGTGACAGCACTTACACAAAACTGTCCCCATTTCATTTCTTCCCTGCCACTTCCCATCCTTTCAGCAGCCTGCTGCTGTCTTAACATTTCTCCCTGCTCCACCAGGCTGACAGGCACAGAAAAATACACTGGATATTTAAGGAACATTTCCTTAAAAATGGGAGTAGGAAAGAGGCACCAGAGGGATTGTGAGGGTCTAACTCAGCACCAAGGGCCCTGCACCCTTTGCTGGCTTTTCTTCCTGAAGTCATGCAGCTTCTTGTATGAACACAACTCTAATTCAACAGTGTTCTAGAGGAAAACAGGACACAGTGCTTATTATTTGGCATTATGGAAGTCTGAGACTGGAACAAGAAACAATTTGGCTCTGGGAGCTGGAAGACACAAACATTTTGGGTCAGAATTGGTAAGTGATGGGAACATGGAAGACTGGAACCAGACCTTGTTAGATGCTGGATTCCTCTTGTAGACAAGTGAATAAGCAACCCCTCAGAGCAGCATTATTCACAAGCACCAGAATGGAGAAAGGTGTTCTCTTTGCTTGGAGGTGGAGATCACAGTTCTGAAGGCACAGGCAAAAAGTTCCAAAGCACCTATGGAAGCAGGTTTGTGTGTGTCCTTCCCATGCCAGCTCTGAAGCTACAGGCACAAGCTCCTTGAGCCATGAGTTGCTCCTTCCCATGACACACTCAGCTTGGTTTACTGTTCCCAGATCTCTACAGAGCAGTGGTTAGTGCTGCCTCTCTGCTTTCATAATCAATACTGGCTGGAAAGAGTAACTATGAAAAGCTATGAAATATTTTTGGTTTCCTTTAAAAAGCACCTACAGCATCCAGTAGTGTCTGAGTCTTTCAGCAGGAGATGCAGAGACTTCCCCAGTGGGAGCTCCACTCTGTTTTAGAGTTTCTACATAGGAAGGTGAGGACACTCAATTAACTTCTACCAAAGCACCAAAGTTCCACTGAGCTACTCTGAAGAGGAGACAACAGCAGATCCTCATGACAATGCTGTTTCCTCCTGAAACACCCAAACCCAGATGAGAAACTCAGTGGACTGCCCTGCAAACAACACTGCAGGGTAACCTGACTGCCTGTCTGATGAGGTTCAAACAAGTTAACCCTACAAAAACCCTGCAAAGTCACCATTTCCAGAGCCCTTGCCTAGCATCAGTGCCAGAGCTCAGAAAAGAACCCCTCCAAGCAACATGAAAATCCATCTGTACCCACAGCAGAGGCTCCCACCCCTTTCTACAGCACACTCTGCTCATCTGTGTTCCCAACAAGGAAAACACTGAGTGCATAAGGGCTGATGTGCAATGAAAGCTGACCACACCCCACAGCATCATGTTGATAGGGCCACGTTTCTTCTCTAAAGCAACAGGAGAGGAGGAACACAGGCATTTTTATCCAGTTGTGCTTTTAGAGATGTTCCTCAGGGGTTCATGAGGGTTGGGTGGGTAAAAAACCTGAAGCAAACCAGCATTGAAAGCAACAGCCACTGGGAGATTTGAACATGTGGCCTAAAGCAGCTGAATACTTCCAGGTATTTGATCAGGACACCCTGAGCTAGATAAGTTTTTAAAGCACCCATATAAATTATTGGAGTTCCAGTCAAAAGCACTTAAAGACACCTCTCCACTTCCACCAGGAGTCACAGGAGGATGGAGAGTGAGAGAACATGCAGGTGAGTGATGCTACACAGTGGAAGGCAAGAACCACCAGGCTGTGGGCTCCACGTGTCCCTCCTCACGTGCCCATGCACCCTGCAGGGTTAACTACAGCACACCTTATGGAGGCTCAGAATCCAGAGGCAAGTTCCCATCAGTTCAAAATGAAAATGACCAGCACCATTAGAAAACTGAAGGTGGCCTGGGCCCCATGCAGGATCAAGGCAGAGCATTCCTCTGTGACAGGCTAAGGATGGACAGGCAGTGAGAAGAACCAGGAGAGGAGAAGCCAGAATCTCTTTGGCTGGAGGAGCACAATGGGGAGGAGGCTGCATTTATGGAGCAGTTTGTGAAGCAGCTGCTGGAGGAACTGGCTCTAGGGCAGTTGGACATAGGCACTGCTGACGTAGGATTCAGGAAGGAGGGAGAATGGAGGCTGCAGGAGTAGTTTCCATGGCTAGCAGCAGCAATGGCAATGCTCCAAGCAGCCAGCACAGTGGGAAGCAAGGATGGGAAGAAAAATTAAAAGAAAAAAAAATGAGAAAAAAAGAGAAAGAAAAAGTCTTCACTGCTTATCTAATTAAAAAATCCCCAACAACCCAACAAAGAGAAAAGGGAGGAAGGGCAAATAAAAAGAGGAGAGAGAAGCACCAGTCTCAAGGAGTTCCCAAAGGTTTTTTTTCCTCCTTCCCCCAGCGTCACTGCTCTGGCTCTGACCTTCGGGGCCGGCACCTCCGCTGGCCCGTCGCCTTCCGCGTGGCCACCGCTGCCGTGAGACCCACCAGGCAGCAGAGGGAGGTGGTGCCGAACTTGGCGGTGTCCAGCCAGCTGGGTGTCTCCCTCTGCAGGTACCTCTCGGCCATGTGCAGACTCATCACCAGCAGCCACAGCACCGAAGCGAAGGCGTCGATCCTGCGCAGCCTGCAACGCCCAAGCAGACACGGGGTGAGGGTTACACAGCAGTGGGGCCCCAGACAGAGAGGTGAGGTGGGGAGAGGGCACGGGCTGAGCAGGGTATGCACCAGCTCCTACTGCAGCTGTATCTGCAGCCCTGCTAAGTTCCTGAACAGATCAGTTCCAGATTCTACCAGCACAGGGAGCTTTTCATTCATAGAAACTCCATCTTGAATGGAATGAACCAAGGCAGGCTCTGCTGTCTCCATCCAGACTGCTGGCAATTCAGAGTAAAGCAAGGACAGCTCTGCCACCCAGTACTACCTACATGCACCATGCTGGCAAACCCTGGCTCAGAGACTCAAGGGCAAAAGACCTCCAACATAATGCAGTTTTCCTTCAGGTGAAACAGAAGAGCACACTCACCTGATCCTCCCAGCTAAGAACATGGCCAGCAGGCAGGTGAACAGTCCAAGGACAGCTAGTGCCATCTGGTGATTCTTCCCATAGGCCCATGCAGCACTCAGGTTCTCCACCATCTGTTCTGGGAGCAGGTGGAGCAGCTCCCTCCAGCCAGTCACCGTCACCCACGTGCCATTTTCCACCTCTGCAGGAGTGCCAGTCCTGTTCTGCACGGGCACTGGGCCCGAGGGGAGAGGAGCAGGGACTGCTGCTCGGAGGGAGAAAGGGTCTCCTGATCCATACAAGGCCATCAGCACCAGGAATGCACAGCTGAGGAAGGCCAAGAAGCGCAGAAATATCACCTGAGCCGGGATGGTTATGGAAGCAGAAGAGGAGGATGAGCACACATTCTGCAGGAGGAGGGAGAAACACTTGTCAGGAGCTGAATGAGCTCTACCAAGGCTTTGAAATAGTGCTTTAGGAAATCATTTCAGACTGTATGGATGGTTTCCTCGAGTTCTTAAGTCTCTACTGGGCTGACACCACTTGTTTTAGACTAGCAAATAACAGTGGAGCTATGAGGGGAGGCCAAGGTCAGGCAGGGCAGTGGGTCAAGAAGGTCATAATTCACTTCCCATCATTCCTGCTTCCTCCCCCACCATATCCTGCAGTTTCCTGCACTCACCACTACTCACAAACTGGCTTCTCTGTCTTCCTGCCAGTCCCACCACCTTCCTTTTGCTCTCTCTTCCACTAACCCTCTGGCAACAGACACCAGCGAGAGGAAAACCTCCCGCTGACACCGGGAGCACGTGCCAACCATCCTGCTCTCCCAGACACCCCCAAAGCCACCGCCTGCCTTTCCCAGCAGCAAACCCGGGTGCAGAGAGGTCCCCAGTTCCCCCCAGCCCCGTGTACCTGCGGGGTGGCCTTGTCGGCGTCGCGGCGCTGGAAGTGGTGCCGGAGCAGCAGCGCCCGCAGCTGCCGGTTCTGGTGTTTGATGTAATACTCCACTGCAGCCTGGCACGGGCGGCACAGCTTGTACATCTGCTCCAGGTGGTGCCTGTACACCTCGATCTCCTCATCATACCTGCCCTGGTTGGGGGACACAGGGAGAAAGGAAGGTGAGGGCTGCAGGTCCCTCAGCGGCCGTGCCCGCTACGCCGTGCCCTGGCGAGCTGGGCACTTGTTCTATCAACGGGACGTTTTTCAGTGTCACTGCTGTGGACACAACACTCATCACAGAGGATTCTAGAGCTCTTCCATCTCTACTCCCAGCCTCTAGCAAGGTCACTGTACCAAAAAGGAGGTACAAAAAGAAGGGCCTGAGGAATAAATCTTATGAAGAGCGATGGAAGGAGCTGGGAGTGTTTAGTGTGAGGAAGAAGAGGCTTAGGGGGGCCCTCATCACTCTCTACAGCACCTGAAAGGACGTTGCAGAGAGGCTGGTGCTGGTGTCTGGGATCCCAGCTGCTCCAGGGGAGGGGCAGACTGGGCATTAGGGAAAAGTTTTTCACTGGGAGAGTGGTCATCAAACCCCCTCCTGCCCAGGGAGGGGGTTGAGTCCCCAGCCCTGGGGGTGTTTCAGGGTGGTTTGCATGGGGGTTTGAGGGACATGGTTTAGGGGTGAACTCTCTAGAGTAGGGTTCATGGTTGGATGTGATCCCAAGGGGCTTTTCCAACCAGAATGATTCTAGGATTCTATTCTAAAAGCACACAGCTCCTAGGATGCAGCTCCTTGAGGAGAGGGAAGTAATGATGCACTGTAGCTGCCAGAGGCCTTGCTGCAGCAGTTTCATAGTCTCCATCCATCAGAATCAAGAAGGAATCCCATGGGAGAGACTAGAGGCAGCAGGGTCATCCCTTACTGGGCAGGCCAGCAGTGCTGGGAGAAGCCTCTGCTGTCACTGCCACATATCTAGCCATGCTGGATAACAGTCCCATGTTCCTCAGCTGGCACAGACACTGCAGTTCACTGAATGCCTAAAAAGGGGCCAAAAGCTGGTGCTACTCGAGCAAAGGGATAGGTCTGGCAAGAGGCAGGGATTAGAAATAAAGCTGAGAAAAGGGAATCAGCCAAAGATGGTCTCATTAAGCATGACCACATTTAAATGAGTTCTGTGGAGTCATCCTGATTAAACTCATTCCAATTACACAAAGCAGACTGGATTAGGCAACCCAGAGGATGAACACATCCCACTGTAGCACAGTCTTATAACCCCAAGGCTTGACTATGGTTAAAAGCCAAGGAGTGCTGCACCAAACTATCTGCATGAAACTCTGGGGAGCTGTGTAACTGTGAAGCAGAACCCTCACTCTCCTGTCCTGCACGTGTGTTAAGTCATGGGAAGGCCAAGAAGTTGTTCAGCAGGAAATCCTGCTGCTGTAACTGTAAAATCCTTTTGCCCTCCTAGGCACAAATGCCTAACCAGAGAGGTGATGTGGCTGCACAGGATTCCTCTCCCACTCCACTAATAAGAGCAGAGCACAGCCAAAGCTGCAGGAAAACCAAAATCTATTAAGGCTTTAAGGCCAGTAGTGGGCTGTTGTGGTACCAGCTCCTGTAACTTCAGCTGTGTCAGTGTACTGGAGCTGTAAGCTGATCTCAGTCATGTGCACTGGAATGCCACAAAATGCTTCTGAAGGCTACTGGAGCATCTTCCCAAAGCATCTCCCTTGCTTACTAGGCTGCAGCATGGGATTAGACAGAGTAGGAATAGCAGGTACATGCATGGGAATGCTTTGGTCAGACACTCTCCTGTGATGCCAGTCCCTAACAAACACTCACCTCCTCCCTGGGGGAGAATGAAGCCAGCTGCTTGATCTTTGTGGTTTGGTGGTTGTTGCATTTCTTGCAAAGCAGAATTTGGCTGCTGACCCACTGCTGTGGTTTGGAAGGATCACAGAAAGTTGTAGCACCTGACACAACATGGTTAAGGTGTTCCATGTACTGAGCAGGGATGGGCTTGTTGTAGTCTCCATTCTGACAAGAAGCAAAAAAGGGAGGCAGGAGGGAAAACAAACATGAGACCATCAAATCAAAGCCAGATACTCTCTGTTTGTTCACAAGATTCCCTAAGCTCTGTCAGGAGCTCTACACTCCATATGTAACAAAATAAATCAGAAAAGAGGCAAAATGCTTCCAATCTTCTCCTCCCTCCACTGTTCTGTACACCCATTGCAAGCTGGTGGAGGCTTTTAAGACAGGCTTTGTTATTTAATACCCTAAATACAGCAATTCAGCTGTTCCAAAACACAAACCCAGAGAATTTTCCCATATATTAAAAATATTCTTAAAGAGATACTGGTGCAAACATCAAGGCTCTTTTTGCCCTTTCAAGCAAAAGAGGAAAATTCTATGTCAGCACATCCCAGTCCAGTAGATTCTCTCAGATTCTATCAAGAGACCCAGGTGCTCAGCAGAGCTGCCAGCTGTCAAACCACTGGATATTCACCCACACTGGGCCTTGGAGCAGCTTCCAAGAGGAGCAGGGTTTTCCCAGGAGCTGTGTCCCACGTGGCATGCACCCTCCCAAGGCAGCCCACCTGTCCCAGTACCTCCTGGAAGCCGTTGTACTGCTCACAGTTGGGGCAGTCCCAGCAGTTGCGATTCCCGTAGGGAACCACGGTGTCCTGGTTGCAGAACCAGCAGTTGACAGTCACATGGGTGGGCTTCTTCCTGGCAGGGAAGGGAAACGTGTCAGGCATGACCACCACCCTCAGCTGCTGCCTGGGAAAGCACTGGCTTTCCCCCAGGGAAGTGCAAGAGGCTGCAGGAACAACCCATCTTCCCAATCAGTGGTGTGACTCGGGCTCTGTAGCAAGGAAAAGATGGACTGCTGAATAGAAATAAACTTCTGCTTGACAACCACCTTGGGAATCCCCCAGAGGTGTATGTGGGGTGCCTCTCCAGAACCAGCAGTGTCTGCAGTTTCTGCTCAATACCCAGCATTCTGGGAGATGGAAGTTACAATGGGGCTCGGAAACAACAGTCACTGTGGGAAAAGCAGCTGTGGGGTGGCCCAAGGCCAGATGTTTGAGCAGAGGACTTCAGCCTGGCCCTTGAGCCTGCCTGCTGAAGATCTGCATTTGCCTTGCAATAGCCAAGCAGAAGCTTCCTGGCAGGTGAAGGCAACACAGTCCAGCTGCCTGGGTGTAGCCAAACCCATCCCAATCACACCTCCCAGAGAGCACAGGCAGCTGCTCAGGCAGGCACAGATGGACATCAGACAGATGGACCCAGCTGCCACCAGCCTAACTCCAGAAGTAACCAGCATGGCTCCTGTTGGAAGGTTTCTAGAGGCAGTGAAAGCATCTTTTGATGAGCAAAGGGGTTCAGTGAGGGCCTGCAAAGCCAGGAGAAGTAACCAAAGTGCTTACCAGTGGAGAGCAACTTCTCCCTGCTCTAGGGAATGTTCTCTGGAGCTGTAATATTCTCCTGCAATCAAGCAGGTAGGAGAACTACCTCCCTGTAGCTAAGCTGGCTCTTCTCTCAGCCATCACCTTTGTAGCTGGACACACACAATTACAGTTCTTCCTCACTCCCATTTTTATAGATTGTTTCTTGAAACTTGGTCCATAAAATGTCAAAACCCTAAAGCACTGCTTGGGCCTCTCGTTTTAAACACTGATGACAAGGATAAACTTGAAATGAAGCACCAGAAAGACACCCAAAAAGACAGTGCACAGAGTATTCCCTGACAGATGCTGAAAGGAAATGGCTGGAGCTACTAGGGTGACAGATTCTCATCTCAAAATAGATCCACACACCAACACCCCCCCCCCCCTTAAAATGAATATTCACTGCCCAGCTTTGCTCATTGCCAAGGGGGCTCAAAACAGTAAATGATCCCAGTTAAAAATACCACCACTGACTGACAGGCAAAGGAAAATAAAGGTGAAACAAGACAGAATTCTCAGTTGCCAGTCCAAGTTATCCGTGAGCTACCCCTGTCCAAAAGCCAAGCATATGTCAAAACAGCCACGGGATGGACAGCAACACCTGCTGGTGCCAGTTCCACCTCACTACCAGAGGTGTAAACACTGTGCAAACAGAAGGCAGAGGCTCCAGTGTGTTCACCACCACATTACAAACCCTTCTAAACCACAAGGATGGACTTTGAGAGCAAGCCCAACCTCAACTCCACCTGCAGCTGCAGGTTATTGCTCAGCTCCTGCAGGGAGGGCCACTATCCCACCACCTTCATGTGCCACCAGCCCCTGGCATCCATGGAAATGAGACAAACCACACTCCAGTCTCTACCTACCACCCATCTCTAACTTCCATGACATGGCAGAGTAGGTAGAAGAATTAATTTCAAGGGTAACACTTAAGTGGAAAGCACAGACAAAAATAAAACCCACCCAAAATAAACCAAGTAAAGCATCCATACCATAAAGCAAAAAAAAAAAAAAGAACCAATGCCAAACCCTGCTGGTGAACTTGCTAATACCAGAGACCAAACCCTCAGCATACTCAAGACCTTTCCATGTTTTCCAACCAAGATTCTCTCCCTTTCTCTTCTCAAGGCTGAGGAAGCACTGCCAAGGGTTAAACAGCAGCCATTCACTCCCACAATGTATGCAAAAAAATTGGCTAAATCCTGGATTATTTAGGATAAAAAGCAATAATCCTTCCTTTTGCAAACCTATAATCTGTTGCCATAGAAATAGGTGTGGGGGAAAAAAAATCATTCCCAACCTGCTAGATGCAAAAAGAATGGGGAAAAAAAGGGTCATTTCAGGCAGTAACATGCAGGTAGGGTGGCAATTTTCTAGTAATTGGGTGGGACTTGGAAAACAAAATCAAGAAGAAGAACCTACTGCATTTGGAAAGCCTGCCAAATACAGATTTAATGACTCTGCAACTATATATATACCTTGGCTGAATCCAGGCAGCAGCTGAATGTAATAAGCTGGAACACACACTGCTTCTAAGGCAGACATGGAGGAGACAGACAATGCAGAACTGAGCATTTACCACGTGCTCAGTCCCTTGCAGAACGTGAGGGAAATCATCCCTAGAGAGTGTGTGCTCACTGGGTGAAACTGAACCAGCTCCCCTGGACACAGACCCACCCTGCAAAATAAAACCTGAGCAAGAGAGGGACTGAATTACAGAGTCCACCAACAGCTGACTTTTGGAGCCTGCACAGCCAAACAAAGCAGAGAAAAACTCCCACTGGAGCTGCAGGTAGATCTGGGGGGACATGCCCAGAGTAAACCCAGTTATGAGATCAACACCTACACATCTGATACTGCTCAGGCACTAGGACAAGATGTCCCTTTGTGAGAGGCTGACTCCCTTCATTTTGCCAACAATCCAGTCAGGCTGCAGGTATATCCATTGACAAGCTGTTCAGCAACTCTTTTGTCTCATGTAACATTAGAAGGAATTCAGGTTCTGTTCAACTCTCAACACTCCCCCCTCTTCCCCATTTATACATATATATATATTTAAGGTCATGCTTGAGTCCATACTTCCAAAGATGGGGAGGGCAACAGGCTCCTTGGTAAGTGCAGATCACATCAGTTACCTGAAAGTAACAATGAAAAAGGGGCAAGGCAGGGCTGTGTTGTAACATTAACACCAAAGGCTGATCAGTCCCTTGCACTCCTTGATGATCTTGGAAGATTCATTTAAGGCCAAGTATGAAGGGAAGTAATAACAGAATATTGAGAAACACAGAGGTATCCCCAAAGAATGATCAAGGTCAGCTCCTGAAAATATTTACTGCCCACCAGTGGTTTTCAAGGACTCAGGAAGAAATGCTTTCCCTTCCAGAGACCTTTTGATGAACTCAAGCATAACAAATCCAATCTCTTCCCTCAGAAGACATGTAAGCCTCAGCTGGGTCAAAGAAACACTGCCTGCTTCACTGGGAATTGCTTTAGGCCAGTAGCATTTCTTAGCTGCCCTAGATATGCCATGGAAATGCCAAGTCTTGTACAGGCTAATACACCACTGACCATTTACATGGTTCTAGGAAGAGCAAACCTGAAATATTTCCTTGTGAATGTAGAAAGACACTGCTATTTCAAAGCATAAATTGGAACCTGGTTACAACAAGTCCCTGGGGCAGCCTTTTTCTCCAGCAGAAGCCCTCCACAGATGAGCACACAGCTCTGTTTGTTTGCTGTAAAGCCTAAAGTGGCCCATTCCAGGTATTCTTAGATTCACCTCCAGCTGTGCTAGATGAACATCTGTCAAATGCAGCTTTAATCCGTGTCCTGCCTCTCTCCCGCTGCTTTCCAAGCCCTGCTCTCAATTGGTCAGTTTAAATGTGTTCTAAAGTCAGAAACCTCCCGTGCGATTAAGAAATAACTGACCAAAGCATTTCTGGTGGCTGCTGAGGTGGAATTGGGGGTGATCTCCCCACTCTTTAGCGCTGCACTAACCCTGCTGCTCCCTCCCCAGCACTGCCCTGTCCCCCCCCAAACCAACCTCAGCCCGAGCAAAAATGTCCCTGCCTTAGACAGAAAACAAAAGAGAAAACCCCCTCGGCAACGTGTGGAACACCATCCTGCCAGAGCACGGGCGGGAGGGAGGGAAATTCTCCCCTCAGCCGGGTCCCCGTGCCGCTGGCGCACAAAGCCATTTGTGGGGACAGAGAGAAAAGCACCCGGCGGGTTTTTTGCCGCCAGTGACAATGCGGGGAGCGGGACACGCACCAGCCTTTCCCCCAGCACGCTCCTCGTGGCTACCACGAGGCCAAAACCAACCCCGAGGCTCGTCCGCAGCCCCGAGGCCCGCTGAGGGCAGAGCGCGGAGGATCCTTCCCGCGCCCGCCATTGTCCGCGCCCAGCCCGGCCCTGCCCGCCCCGCTCCCTACCTACCTCCGCGCGATGCGGTAAAGCAGCAGCCCCGCGGCGGCGGCACACACCGTGACCCCCAAGCCGCCGGCGGGACAACGGGCCAGCAGCGCCGCGGCTCCTTCCATCCCGCTCCCGCCACACACGGCCCGCGGCTCTGAGCTCGGCGCCGGGGCTTTGTAAGAGGCTCGGCCTCTCCCCCCCCCCACCCCCCCTCCTCCCTTCTCCCGCCGCTGCCGCCGCTGCTCCGCCTCTCTCGCCGGGGCGGGGGCGGGCGGCGTGAGTCACGGAGCGGGGAAGGAGGGAGGGAGGGCGGCGTGAAAGGCCGGAGTCGTGCGGCGGTGCCGTGAGTCAGCACCGCAAAGGCCGAGATCGTGGCGGCGGGGGCGGCCCGCGGGCTCCCTGCCCTGCCGGGGAGCGGGGGAAGGGGGGAGACCCGTCGTGCCTGGCATGGAGCCCGCTTCAACCTGCTGGGGTGGAGGGTTTTTTTACCTTTTTTTTTTTTTATCTTTTCCTAAATTTAGACCGGCTGTGCTACAGCAGCGGCTCGGGCCCGGGGAGGCGCCGGCCCTGCCGCAGCGAGAGGCCGAGGAACCGCGGGGAGCAGCCGGGGACTTGAGGCTGCTGCAGGCCTCAGCAGCAGGGCTTTAAAAACCACACCTTCAGTTCCGACTTTTTCACCCCAAAGGGCAATCTTGCACAGCTGAAACTGCAAACCGCAGGGGCTAGAGCAAGGCAGAGAATCAGCAAGTCGTGGAAGTTGGAAAAAGCCCTTTAAAGATCATCAAGTGCAACCCTTTAGCCAGCACTGCCCAGCATCACTAAAACCTGTGCCCCTGCACCACCTCTCCCCGGGGAGCAATGAGATTTAAAATTCATTTCTGAGGAAAAAAACACCCCACAGATGTTGGGGAAGAAATATGGAAACAAAATGGGCAGATTAAGATAGTTCCAGGACTATATTCTCCTTCAGGATGTGCTTCCCTACCAAAGCACCTAGTTGTCTGAGGAAAGATGTTGTCTAGAAGTTGTCTGGAAGATCTCTCCAAATACTCTCCACTGATTTAAGAGCACAGGCTATTGCCCTTCTGTGGTGACTGAGCAACCTTGCCCAGTAATGCACATGCTGCAAATAACATCTCACTTGAGCCAAGGGTTAGTGAGGCAGGTGGAGCAGGAATTACAGGACAGAGCTTTGTGAGCAGTTTGTTACCTGTGAGCCAGGAGCTGATGGCTGCTGCTCTGACTTTCTCCCTCTGTGAAAGACAGTTTTGCAGAAAGCCCCCAGGTCAGATTTGTTCAGAAGCCCTCCCCTAGAAAGCCAAGTGACACCCATTCATGCTCTGGCCCTCTCAACACCCAAGGGTGGGATTCACTGTTCCTACAGCCCTGGAAGCTGGTGGTGGTTTGAGTCATGCCCTGCTTGTACATGAAGATAAGAGGCAATTCCTCTCCAAAACAGGAGACTGATCCTGCCTCACTGTGTAGCTGTTTTCCTGGTTAAAACCAAACTCTCAGCACACCACCATTCTTTGGAATCATTTCAAACAGGGCCATAGTTTCATCCCCTTCCTGCTAATTAAGCTACAAAAGGTCTAGTAACAAAGCCTAAACCTGGAGAGAAACTGCCCAGGAAATTCTAACAAGTAACTAATTTACTTACCTTCCATGAGATGGACTTTGTTGGAGTGGAATAAACAGTGAAGAAAGCTTTTGGTTTTTCCTTTACAACCAGGGAAAGGTTTGTTGTTTTTAATTTCAAATAAAACATCTTGAATTCTTCCTTTTGGTAACCAGCTTATTCCATACTTGGTGACATCAAGCACAGAGCATCACCTAAAAATGTCTTTACAGGGTTAAGGAATCAAGGGTCAGTGGATTTTTAGAAATCTAGTAATCAGAGGAAGGAAAAAGTAGTAAATGATACTAATTTAGAAACACTATTAGCTCCCAATATAGCTTATTAAGCCCCTATCAAATTAGGACTAATCCTGTCAGGGTTGGTAGCAAAGCTTAAAGAACAAAACCATAAACCCCATCAGAATCCCTGCTTTTCCTTCAGGTTTAGGCAGAACAAAAACTTGTTCACCTTCTCTTGCTTTCCCTCTTCCCAACTCCTAAAATCCTCACAGGGGTTTGATTTCCCTCCCCTCATTCTCAAAACGTATCAGCAGTCTACACACTTGACTAAGGTTTCAAAGTGAGCCAGTATCCTCAAGTACAGAGGAATGCTAATTTAGGAAAGCAAAGCTCAGAAAACGTTTCAAAGTAGCAGCACCAGTGTCCTAGTTCTCAAAAATAGAAGCAGCCCTGTAAAGAGTTTTGACTCCTGTAAGAGACTAAAGCTTTTGCTGCTCATCATCTCCATGAAAAAAAAAAAAAGGCATTTTTTACTCAGCTGTTTCCTGGTTTAGCTCAGGGTAATGTGATAACAATGCTCTTTCCTGTAAAATTGAATAGAAAGCAGGTTATTTTTTGCAGCTTTGCCTCATGAGGTATAAACACACTCCACCCTCTCTGCACTGAGCTCTTCCATCACACTGATGTCAGACATGACCTCAAGTACCACTCATCAGTGAGGTCCTAATGAAAACAGAGAGATTTTAATCCAGTTATCAACCCATTACATCTCTGCAACAAAATATTGCCCTGAAAACTTCCTCTTCTAAGACAGCCCTACTCACTCCTAGGCTGGTTCTTAACATGATCCTTCCAAGTCTTCACCAGCTCTGCTGTGCATGGTCCCTGAAGTCAAAGGTGCCCATGAACACTTGTGCATGCTCAAGAGCTCAACACCTGCTCATCTCATGAGAGGCTCATTGTTCAGTTCAGGGCAGGCTGAAGCTGAAATGCTGCAGTGTTTGTCTCAGCTGCTAAAGCACATCAACAGGAGAGCACTGTGGGATAAAGCAAAACACAAATCTAGCCAAGTTGTAACAGATTTTGTCCTGCATTATCAGTAATTATACACAAGAATGGAACTGCAAAGTGCTGCTGCAATACAAATGGTCAAGAGAGTGCCCAAGTGAAAAGCATATTCTAATATTGATGATCTGTGGTGTTCAGGGTGCTGGATTTACAGCTGAAAGGTAAGAACTGACTAGAGTTGAAGAACAGCCCTTGGACATGTTCCCTCTGAAGGGGAAGGCAGGTATTGTTACCTGTAGAAACATAAAAACTCATCAACTGGCTGCATTAAGCTGGTGAATCCTTATTTCCTTCAGTAAGAAATCAGGTTATGACATAAAGAAACTGTGCACAGGCTGTGGCTATTTTGGTGCTAAGGCTAGGGATGTGTCCATGAGGTAACACAGTATCTCACCCCCATCAGCACTGCTCTACAAGAACACCAAAATGACAAGCTCCTGGGTATCACACTGGAAAGCAGACTCTCTATATACAGTCTCCAGACCCCTAGCATTGCAGTGTAAGGAAAACACAACACAGATCAGCCCCATGGCAGTAAAAGGCTGAGCTCTGGGTGTGTGACCAAGTGACTGCACTTCACAGAACTTCTGCAGGACAGCCAGGCCACCATCACCAACTGGCCTGGTGCTCTGTCCTGCACAAGAGCAAGGTCTAAAGGTCAAGTCATGACAGGTGTTTTACACACACCAGCCTAAGCATGTCTCCCCAGTGCATAGGTGCACACACTACTGCTCATCTTCACTGAACTCCTTCAGTCACAGCCCAGCAATACTGCCAGTGTGAGTGGGTTTCTCCAAGAGGCTCTGGGGTGCATACTTGGAGAATTTTATACCACCAAAACAGAGAAATATACTACAGGTTTGTCCTGCCTGAGCACTCCACTGTGTTCACACATCAGCCATGTGTGCTGCACCTTAAATAAACCAGAGCTCTCAAACTTATTTGGGCATCATACTATTATAGTGCTAAAAATGACATGACTCCAGTGGCAAGAGTTTCAAATTTCCAAACCAGCTCTTCTCCTGCTTTAATACAGTTTTAATGAACATCAGTCCAAGAGATCACTTGATAGCATGAGGTACATTCCTTGACCACACATGGCTGTGCTTAAGGAAAAGGACAAACATATACTTAAATTAAATAGTGTCATTTAATTTAGTAGCAGTTTAATTAAGTTAAAAAAAAAGAAGTTAATTAACTATTAACATTAATGACTTGAGACCTTTCAGAAAGCAGGAATCCAAAAGGAAACATCCAGCAGGTGCTCACAGACATGGTTTTTTTTCCACCAGCACCACCACCTGCATCAGTCTCTTCCAGGACTATTTGTTCAACCAAGGCAGTGGCCTACAGTCTGTCACAGGAGTCTGGGCTCTGCTACTTGGCATTGTCTTCTAACAGGTAGACAATTAACTCGTAGGTGGACAGCACAATGGCTGTGTTTGGTATCTGCCTGATGAGCTGGGCAAAGAGTCCTCTGTAGAAGGCCAGGTAGCCTTCTTCCCGAGCCACCAGCCGCGCTGTCTGGATGAAAGCCTTGTACTTGGTGCCCTCCTCTCGCAGCCGCGTCCGGATCACCTCTGCAGAAAGGCAAAGCACAGCCCAAAGTTAACCAGGCTGCAGCCTTCCCATGGAGAACCTGCCAGCAAAGAGCATTTCAACCCAGGGCCAGCACAGCTGCCTGCCGTGGAACCCTGCAAACGCTGCCCTCCGGGCAAGAAGGGGAGTTAGAGATTCCCTTTCATGTGGAATAACTGGATGATTTGCTCATTCAAGCTACCACAGCACTAAATGCTCCCAATCAATGCCACTCTGACCATGTCTATCCAAAACCAGAACACTGCTCAGTCCACAGCTGCTTCCCCACCACTTGATGGTGGAATCCCTAAGGCTCTGGGTACTCCTGAGAAGAGAAGCCCTGGGCTTTCAATTTCTTTCTGGAAAGAAATGTCTTTTTTGAGTTGTTTTTAAACGAAGATGTCTCAATTATCAGCTACTTGGCTAAGCAGGAATGGTGGCACCAGTATTGAAAATGCCAGTGGGCAGCACCCCACAGTAACATGCATTTGGCCATTCAAACAGCTATGGATTTTACAGCCCTCAACCCCATCATTTGTCTTGGATGACAGACAACAGCTGTTCTGTTGCAGTCATGAATGGAAATGTTCACATACCGTGTGGATAAGCAATACAAGAGGCACAGCCCTTGGAAACAGCAGCAGCAAACATCAGTCCAAAGAAGCTGGTGGAGTTCCTTTCAGCCCCATTAGAAGAAGGGGGCAGCTGGACTTCTTTCAAATGCTGTTTTAAGCTTTCATAAATAGCAAAGCAGATAATGGTCTCTGAAATCCCAGCATAGGAGGCAGTCAGGCCTCTATAAAAGCCACGGATACCTTCTGTCTGGTAAACATATCTAGCACACTGCAAAGCATTCATGGGTTTGGAACCCCTGACTCTAAAAAAGAAACAGAACAGAGAATACAATGAGTCCAGAAAAAGAATTAGTATTAAAAACCACTTCATGGCTTTTTTATAACTACAGAAATGGTTCTTTGCTAAGTTTTCCTCCAAAAATCTTCTAGGAAAGCTGCAGAGAGCAGGACTCTCATGCTAACAATGCACACTTGGCTTTGCTAATTCCCTAAGATATACTGGTAATAATGCTTTCAGCTCAAGTTCTATCCAGTCTGTCAGAGTTCATAGCAATACTTTACAAGACAAGCAGCACTGAAGAGACACTGCTTTGTGTTAAACCAGTAATTGCATTTAAAGCCATCTTCAGCTACATGAGGAATGAGCCTTCATTTTAAGAGGCAGCACTCAGTTCAAAGGTGCCACCCTGTGAAGTGCTGGAATTAAGTTTTATAAATTATTTATAAGTTGTGGTGTCTTCAAGGATCTTTCTTATCTGACCTAACATGTCCTTGCAGGAAGGAATTTCCATTCTAAGCAGTCACATTATTAACTGAGTCCCTGATTGCTTCGATATCCATCAGTGACTGTGAATCACTCAGCTGAAAGCTCTTGCTGTCAGATTCCCTGTCTTCAGGAGGTGTGGTTAACACTTATGCAGTGCTGAAGGAAGCAAAAGAACATGAAACCTCTGCAACAGATTCTTAACTGCCTCTGGAATGGTTTCTAGAACTAAACTAATGTGGCTTCATTACCATTTACAAACATCCCCCTTTTCCAGCTGCCCAGCTGTGGAGCAGTGACCATGGTTTCCTGCAGGAACAGGTCTCTGAGCCAGGATCAGCACAGGGGATGCTGCCAAATGGGACACAGGAAGCTCACAGAGTCTCTAACACTGCTGTATCAAAGCAGTTCAGCCCATGCTGTATTTATCCTCACCAGCAACCCCTGAGGTACAGAGGAAAGCAATGCTCTGCCCAGCTTTGTATTTAGTGGCACCAGAAACTTCAGCACTCGAGGTGATTTCCACAGCAGTAACTGTGCATCAACTGAAACAGGACACACAGAACCTCAGCCTGTCCAGGCACCAGCATGGTGGCTTGAAAAGTGGAATTGAGGGTGAGGGAAACAACCAGATCTTTCAGAGTACAAAGAGCCACGAGTGAAAATGTGAAAGTTCAGTTTTCCAGAGGCTCCCATAGCCACCCAGTGACACCCAGTCCCCTCCATCAGCTACTTACTTCCTTTCCAGTTGCATTCTAGTTTTCACCATCCAGATAGGATTCATCAGGGAATTTGTGATGAAGGCTGAAAAACAGAAAACCAGAAGTATAGGTGCCTGCAGGCAGTGTATTGCCATGGAAAACATGAACTCTATTCAGGTGCAGTGGGACAATTCTGGTTACCAGCTCTACCTAGAGGCTTCAGAAGACAGAGGGGAGTAGCTCACAACCTCTCTCTTGCCAGACAACCATCCCACATCATACTTCAGGAGGCATCAACCAATGGCCTTGGAATTTCTTAATGGATTCTTCCTTTTTGCATCTATTTTAATGTGTATTACATGTCCCTGCAGACTGCTGTAGACAATACACCTTCCTTACTGACTGGTTTCAGATAAAAGGAAACTGGGGGGGGAAAACACAGATGCATTTCTTCTGTTTCCCCCAAGGCTCTAGGTGGTGCCATTGAGCCATCTCATTAACAGAATCCAATTAAGAGGCTAGGTTGAGGAAGATTATCCCTAATGATCACTCTGGTGACCGAGGCTTGAACCACTGGAGCTCTTCCACAGTATTTTTCCTATAAGAACAAACTATTTTCCCCATCCTGGTAGGAAAAATACCACATCCTAAACCAACCTGGCTGAAACAGTAGCAAAGGTTTGATGGTGTCTCCCAGTATTTTTTTTTTCTTCCATTCAAAGACATTAATTGCATTTGAAAAGTTCAGCCCATGTCCAGTCCCTGCCTATAGTTTCCTAACTAGTAAGAGGGAGAGAAGAAATCTTGTGCCAACAACAGCCTGGAATACATATTGCAAAAAAAGAAGGTTCATCTGTGAGCCACAGGGATACCAGGGCATGTATTGCCTCCTGCTGGTGAGGGGCTGGACACCGGGATTGCTGCAGACCAGGGGGAAGATGAGTTCCAAACACCTACCTGCAGAACCTGCAGAGCAGACGTGCACGATGTTGCTGTTGGGGGCAAAAACTCCATTAAATCTCTCCTTGGCTTTGGAGTAGCAGGCAAAGTAGACAGCTCTGCAGGGGGAAAGAAAAGCAGCAGTGCAATACACACAGTGGCAAACTGGACACGTTCATATCCTTCCCTTATGCCCCAAAAGCCCAGACTTTCTCTCCCAGGTGGCTTCCACATGAGTGTTTCCACCTGAAAGGACACAGGCTTTGGGTTTCCCCCCTCTCTACACCACAGCCAGTGCCACTATCTGACTTGGCAGCCACAAGGTAGCAATATTTTGCTTTCACACCAAGTCTGAGATGTCAACATGATCTTGCAGACCAAGTCAGACTGGATCCTTACAGCAGCTCTGGCATTAAACACACTTGGTAAACTTGGGAATGACTCTTTCCCACCTACAGCCTGGTTTTCCACACAGCTTGGCACTGTAACTGCAGTAGCTGAACCAAGTGTGTCCAGGTCACAGCTCCCTGAAGTGAACTGAAAAAAACCATGGATTTTGGTGGCTGTAATTGGAGAATTTCCACAAAGTACCTTATCCCCATCTCACAGAAGATTGGAAGGAACAGGTCAGCCTGAGTGAGTTGCATGGAAAAGCAGGCAGGCTTGGATTCAGATCCCTGCTCAGAGATTACCTGCACAGAAACAGGATTCCCCACTTCCAGGGGGAACATCCTACCTACTGGGCAAGAGGCCAGAGCTGGTCCCATTTCAGGCAGAGAACATCTGCCAATTTCCCAACTGCTATCAAGTTTGAACATTTGCTAGGCACAAACATCTCCAGCCCTGCCAAGAAGGGGACACTCACAGGTACATGTGGAAAACATTTAGGTGCCTGTAAGACTTCCAGCTACAAACAATCTTTGTAGCTACTGTTGTTATTGCTATTTAAAATGTTAAAGTGACACACACACACAACACTCCCCTTTATGTTACCTGGCAGCAATGCAAATCTACCTCCCTCAGATGCAGTTTTTGCTTTGAGAAGAATTCAGGTAATCAGGGACCAGAGAGAAACTGCTCCTTGTTTGACAAAAACTTCTATGCATTCATAGGGAGGCAGCAAATCAGGTTAGAAAAGTCAAATAGTAATCCTACAGATTTTTCTGCACTGCTTGTTTTCTCAAGTACATGGTAAATTCCCTTATTTAAGCTGCACCTTGTAAAGCAGATTTTTAGTAGCATTTCTTGGTGGGAAATTCAGATGGGACAACTTCATGACTTATTTTTTTTAAATCATGAATGCCCTGCAATATTTGGCTTGGGATCTTAAACATGCTTTTTAGCAATAGCTTAAATATTTACCTTGATGGTGCAACTCCAACCAAGTTTGGACCCAGCCCCCTGAAAAGTGACCTTGGTCCTTCTTTTTCCAAAATTGACATTAAAAAAAAAACAAACAAGGGAGGAAAAAAAAAAAAAAAAAAAAGGATAGTATTTGGGTTAAAAGTTATGGTTCTTGTTCTGGCACAGTCAAGCAAAAGAACTACAAAAGCAAAGAGTAGTAATTGTGAAGCTTTTAAGCCATGTGCTATACTTTAAAAATAACAATTATACTGATTATACTGAAACCCACTATACTATAAAACTTCCATGAACTGCAGAAAAATGTGTGTGGTATGGCACAGGGTTATCATTTCAATTCTTTCAAAGCTGTCAGGAATTGAATTAAAGTTTCATGGAGAATCCAGTGAGAGCTGAGTGAGAAGTAAAGAATATTTTTATATTCTCTGTATCTGTGTTTGCATTCTCTGTATCTAAGCAATTCAGAAGTTTGCTTATGGAACAAAGACATAAAAAAAGATTTTTTCCCTTTCAAAATTACCTAGTGAGGTGGTTTTTTCCCCAGAGTGAAAGCTCATTGTGGCAACCATGCTACAAGCTACATCTCCCCAGGTAGTTCAGGGATATCTGGTTTGGAGGGCACTCAAAGTTTCACATCATCTTTCCCAAGTGAACTCCAGCTACAGAGGCACTGCTGGGAATCCCTGGCAGGAATGAAGCACCTCATTAAATAAACATGAATTACAAATACCTTGCACTACCAATAGCAGACATGGCTACAGAGACTAAAACAACAGCCAAACACCAGTGAACAGCCAAGTTTTTATCAGTGAGGGCCAGGTACAGTCCAGTAATCACTGGGATTTCAGAGCACACTGGTAGACTCCTGGCTGAAGTCCCCAGGTGAAAACCATGCAGGAGGCTCCAGGTACCTCTGGGTGGTTCCCATGCACCTGATGGAACTGCCAATTTTCCAGAAATTACCTCCTAGGTCATTAGCACTGTTGAGAATGTTCTCCACAGCTTCCAAAGCCAAGCTCACTGGAGAGAAGATGACACAGGAGCTTCTGAACCACTTTTTCTGCAGCTGAGTTGAACTTTCTGAGTGTAAACCAGAGGGCTGAGCTGTCTCCAAGGAGACAGATCCACCAACTACTTTTCTTTGTCACTTAACAGTCACGACTGCAGATTCCAGCTGGGGTGACTCATCAGAATCTTAAATGGATTAGACAAAAACAGCCTGTCCTTCTGGAATGCTTTCTGTTCAGCAGCAGCCTTAACCTGCCTTCCTGCTACCTCATTTCTTTCTATTTACAGCAGTTAAGGGGCTTTCATACTCAAGACCTTTAACTCTTCCAAAGCAACTTAATCTGTTGGGCTCCAGCAGCTGTTTCTTTAGTCACACCATTTTCCCCAACCAGAAGGTCCCAGTCATACCCAGTCTGGCAATGCTTGCATGTCTAGGGTTGAGAAAGGGATGCAAGAGTAAAATCTAACTGCAATCCTTTCTTCCTACATTTCTACTTGAAATCACAATCAATATAAGATCATAATCAAGACAGCATTATCTGTTCTTCATAGGTGCTGCCTGCAAGGTCATGACAGTGTAAATATTTTGTCCTCATTTTTCAATCCTCTGAAATAAGTCTAATACTTTGTGACATGTGGAGCTGAGCAATTGCTGAAGTGAAATGAAGATCATAGTCATCAAATTTCATAAGCTTAATATCTGTATTAATAGCTTGACTCAATTTTAAACCACTTCCTTTCTCACTAAAAAGAAAAAAGACAACCTCAGAAAAACAGGGGCCAAGAGGATGAATTAAGAGCCTTATGCCTTGAAGTTTTCACTTCCCCTAGTTACAGCTGCCTGAAGTTCAGTGCTGCAAGGTGAAAAGCCTGGGAGGGAAAGGAGATAAAAATCCAAAGCAACTGGCACGACCTGGCATTTTCAGTCACGAATTGCTCTAGACTCACCCCTGAATAGACAAAGAAATGCTGGCAGGGGAGAGCAGCTCTGTTTACAACACAGCACTCAAGTCCCAGAATGACTCTAAGCCAGATAGTTCTGCAGAGAATTTGAATTAGCACTGTACTGTTATATAACTGTGCAGCTTCTCCCCAGGCAATCTGCCAAGCCTGTTGGCCTTACATAAAACCACTCAACTTGCATTGCTAGCCATTCTTTTCCTTGGCATCTCTGCTACATGATCTAAACAGGACCTCTCTGCATCACCCTGGGGTGACCAATGATCCAAATCAACCCCATCCACTTGCATGAGCTCTGAACCATGAGCTTATGGTGGTTTGGTATGAAATAGAGAAGTAGAGATTTGGGTTTTAAAGCTGCTGGTAAAACTACTGAGCATTGCAAGCTAAAGGATTTCCCATTTCCTTCTCCTTTAGGAATCCACATGTGCAAAGGGAACAACAGCTAGAGCATCACCTGCTGCAGTCTGAACCACACAGAGGTTTTACCAGAGCTGGAGTCAGGACTGATGTGTAGCAGTAATTGGGAGGGACATCATCTGATAGAGGAGAGCTCATTAAATCAGCAAGAGCTGAGGAAAAAAGCTTCCAAGCCCCCAGTTAGACTACTTCAGTGACTGGCTTTGCAGAAAGTGTGCTTCCCTCACTGCCCTGAGCTTCCACACAAGAGTGCAAACACAACTGATATGGGGACACCAAACTCTGGAGGTTACCTGCTCCAAACTCAGGCTGAAATGCATCACTAAGTGCAAAGAATCACAAACTTTGTTCCTTGGGGTGAAGGAAAGGCTCCAGGCTCCCACTTTTATACCACATTCCCAAAGGAACTTAAGAAGAATTGCAACTTGCCTCCATCAAACAGGTAAATAGGATGGGCAGCAATAGCACCAAGTATCTCTGCTACCTACTCACAGCAAATGGGGCTGGCTCCAGGAAAAGCAAGATGGGTTATTCAGTCCTTCAATCATTTGCCAAGACTTGGCCCCAGCTAGTAAGGATTTCCTGTTCCAATGTTCAAAGGAGGCAGTAAACACCATTATTCCCAACAGGAGACAAAGAGACACTTCTCAGTACTGAGAAGAAGAGAAAAAGCCCTTTCCTCCAGAATATCTGCTGTGCTAGTCCCCACAAGCTAATGGATATTGAGTTTCCAGTATGCCCTGTGTATTGATCCTAGGAAGTCAGAACTAGGAAAAAGCCTAAAAAGGTGAGGAGCCCATTTAAAAATAACACCTCTGGACACTTCCCCAAATCAATTCAGTCTGCAAAGCTTCCAAGTGGTGGGAACACATCTCTGGGGAAGTGCAAAGGGACACTCCTGGGTGTGTGTATGTGCTTTGTGAGGAGTAGTTTGTTCTTGCACAGAGGCACTGGAACTCAGGCCATTGCTGTCAGGGAGCTGTGTATGACAGGAGGAGCAGCACTCACTTGAGAACACTGAAGAGCCCAGGGGACACAGAGGTTGGCCTGACCATTCCTTCTCCACTGATGGTCCCCAGCTGGACCTGTGGGTAGTAGACAGCTCGGAAGGCCAGCTTTGAGGACTGCAGCCTGGTCTTTATGACCTCTAAAGGACACGTGAAGATAGCACCAACTGTTCCTCCACACCTGCAAGGGACAGAGAAGACAGAGTCAGGCACACGTGTGAAATCCCAGCACATAAACACCACTGAATCCCCGTCTCCAGTTGTTCCTCACAGTGGACATGCCAGGTTTGGCATTGGCCAGGGGAGCCTGTTCACTGTTCCCAGGCTCTGGGTGAGGAGAGGGAAGGTTGAGCAAGTGTTGTAACCATCACGTGTGGTGATGGGATTGGTAAAAACACAGAGATGATACCCAGAGCTAACAAAAAACCCCTGAGTGACCAGCTGCTGCTCCCATGGTCTGCCACGACTTGGAACTCTGCCTGCAAAAACTTCAGAGGCATCCACCTTCCAGAGGTTGTTGCCCTAAAACAGACATAGCCTTGGATGGATTTTTCTTATGGGAAGCAGGAAGCTGGCAGATGAGAACAAGCCTCTGGGGATCAGGACACTACAGCCTGAAAACAGCAGCAGAATCCCTCCCTGTCAGTGCTGGTGATCAAACAGCCCCTGAGAAGCAGCAACCATCAAAATTACAGTTACCTTCTTACAGACCACAGCTCCTTTTGTGGGGGGTGGAGGGAAGGAAGCTGCAAGGATGAGAGGGAGACTGGGAAATTATTTTCTTAATAAATGGGTTCAGCTATAGTAGGAAATATTTTCTTTGTTGACACAAGTGCCAAAACATGTGATTCCTTCAAAACTCTGATGTGAAAGAAAACACCAAGAGCCCCAAACTTAACTCTTAGATGTTTCTGTGCAACTGCAATTTGAGGAGCTTTCTGTGAGAGGGAAATTAATTCATTTAAAAAAATAAAATCCTACCCTTTGCCTTGTGCATAAAAAAAAGCACTGCTTGCTGGAATCACGTGGAGTTTGCAGGCACTAATTTGGGAACACAGAGCCATGAAAGGGCATTAATTAAAGGTGCTAGTGCCTATTTCCTAAAGCCCCATCCACCCATCAACTATTTTAGTAGGACAATCTTTTTTTAAACACAAGGATAAGGGCATTTAAAGACATGGCAGAATAATCCAAGCTGTAGACACAAAGCAGTTTATAAATGTTTTATCTGGTATATCTTATTTTGCTTGCTGGAACAACATGTCTTCTACCAAAGAGTCAGCACTCCTTGCCAAAACCCCAAGCCCCTGTGCTTGCATTAACAGCCTGGACACCAAAATTAAGGGTCTTTAGAAGGTTGAAAAGGACACCCCAGACCACAGGGCTGGGGAATCAAACCACCTCTCTAGAGCTGTCATCTTCTGCAGGATCCTGTCCAACACTCTGCTTTTCAGACACAAATGCAGCCCACAGGAGGAGCTGTGTTTGCCCTGACTGCAGTGTGATTTAGCAGCAAGCTCTGGGAGCTTCTCTCAGCCCTCAGAAGCCTCTTCCCTGCTAAAGGGACAATCCATACATCCCAGGTCACAGACACTCTAAGAAAGAGTTTGTCTTAATTCCTTTTAAACCACTTATGCTCTAAGTCACCACGTTTGTTTTGGAACTAGGGAGAGAGCAGCTGAAGTTGTGTCATTTGGCTCAAAAAGGACAAGTGTTCACAGAGACCTTATCAGGCCTCTGATTAGTCTGTGTACTGAAGGAGGGCTTGGCCAGCAGCCTTCCCTGTGCCAATTCCACTCCAGGGCACTGCTTCAGTCACCCTGCTGTCAGCTGCATCTCCACTGCTCACATTGCTCTGAAATGAGATCCTGGGGGGAACTGAGGTCAGCAATGGTTCTCCAGCAAAACCTTTCCTGTTCCCACAGCTCACACTTACAGCATGAAGTGCTTTGAGGATCCCTCTGGTAGATCCCCACTGCTCTTCTCCTACTGTGCAGATCTAACACAGTCACAAGTATGGCTAATTAGCATCTTACTAATCAACATACTCAATAGACATTGTAGGTCTGTGGGAACTGAATGAAGAGAATTTGATTGCCTTAGTCCCCAGCTCACTTCTCTACCAACACCCACTGCTGTGCACTCCATCTCCAGCCCTCATTTCTTTCCCATTTATGAACAGCAGAACAATTCTTTCCTCACTTCACTGCAGCTCCATTTGCTGTTTCTCAACTACCAGATGCTCAGCAACAACTTACCCTGCAATTTTTTAGCCTCTCAGGCACATTCCCTCCAGCATCAGCTGTCTTCTTGCCTTCCCAGCCCACTCTTTGCTTGTCATCCTTTTAGTCTGGTAATCCAGTTAATTTACACAGCATTCAGTATTTGAGTAACTCTGGCATTGCACAGATAATCCTCTGATAACAGAGTTCATATCTGTATCATCAGTTCTAGCAGCTCAGAGTTGATGTTGTCAGTGTGACATTTAAGAAGAAAAAGCAGCAGCACCAGAGCAATTCTCAGAATGTCAACAGGGTGCAAACATCATGTCCCCAGAATAATTAGGCAGCAGATAGTTCAAGTGAGGATGTTGATTTACTTGGCAGCTTCTTCCAGATGAGCTGATTTTCCTCCACGTGGGAATTCTACACTCTACTCTCTGGAAAAAAATGCTTGGAAACTAACATGCTGTGCATAAAAGAAACACTTGGTATTCCTAGGGTGTTCCAAATGCCTCCATCTGGGAGGAAGGGAGAAACAACCAGCTCTCCTCAGCTACACAAAGAGCCACAAACCCTGAAAGATTCAGCCCATGGATGTGCAGCCAGATACATGTGCTCTGGGGAAATCTTAACCTGTAATCAAAGCAAAATCTCCAAGTCTTCCAGGTGGTTTGAGCCAATGTTGGGGTTTGTGATACAGCAGGATTTGATAGAGTTTAGCCATCAGTTTTTATACAGATTCTATTTTATATATACTATTTTATATATATTACTATATGATGGCTTTTATCCTACAGCTCCAGAGATGTTAGGCAGTGGTTACTGCACTAGCCTCTTGTGGAAATCCCAAAACAATGTCTAAACCTGTCCTTAGTGGAAGGGAGCAATCTCCTCAGTGGGAGACACTTAACAACTCACCTTGGGCTGAGAACATGGAATGGACTTTGTGTTTGTGGAGACACAGGACATACTACATGTGAACACTGCAGAAAAAATTTACTTCCATAGAAACACTATTTAAAAATCATGCCAAGGATGGAAGCCCCAGCCTCCAATTCCTGCCAGCTTTCTATCTTCACTCAGCCCACCCTCAGGATACCAATGAAACAAACTCTCAGCACCCACAGTTGATAGGGATGCCAAGTCTTAATTAAGAGTAGTTCATCTGTCCTAAATTTAATCCCTGAGCAATACTGCTAGTACTGTGCTCTTTCCCAGTTCCAGGGAGGGCTCTGCAGCCTCCAGATACCACTTCTTAGGAAATCCCTGTAGTAAACAGCATTTCTCCAGCTGGAAAGACAACATGGAGTAACTGAGCAGATCTTGCTAAACAGATCAGACCTGGAGGTCTCCTAGGTCCTGCACAACATGTTTGCTCACTGGGATCCTTTGAGAAGGCAGAGGGCATGGCAAATGAGTAAGAAAGATGCTGATCACCCAGTGCTAATCAGACACCAATATGTTATAAATTCCTGTTTCTGATGAGTTGAGGCATCATTATCAGTGCACATCCAGGCCCAGCTTCTGCCAGACTCCAGGTGCTTCTCTCATGCAGGAGAAAGGCAGGGCAGAGAGAATCTAACCCAGCACTCAGCAGAAGGGCAGTGCCTCTGAAAATCCTCCCTTTGTGGGTTGGGGATTGTGTTAAATGAACTTACTGCTCCAGGGACAGGTCTGAGGAGAACGAAGTCTGTTTAGCAACAGAATAAAAGATGGTCTATTAAACAGATTTAACCAACAGATTTCCCTTGGCTTCCTGACTGTTGCCAGATGACAAGCACCACAGAATATTCAACTAAAGATAGTTTAAGCCAATAAAAGGTTAAACCATAAGATTTCTCATATGACACAAGTGCATAAGTCAGCACTTACTACCTGCACGTTTGGTCTTATTAAGATTTAACTTACACCATAAAACGATTTGATTGCACTAGTGTGAAAATTACTGTCCCAAGTTAGTGAACAAGGCTGCTGGGGAGGGTTTGGGGTTGGTGGTTTGTGGTGGGTGGAGACATTACTTTCAGCTTTTAACACTAGAAAAATAAGTTTACAATTCCTTGCAAGGACTTAAAAGAAGTGGGTCGCTTACTCAGGAGTATCAGGACCTTCCTGAATTCTCCCCTCATGCCTTTGCCTTTTCTGGAGTCCTTGCTTTCCAGCAGAATTCCACGGCTCAGGCAGTTCTGCAACCCCTACTGTGAGCCCCCACTATTGACTGTCACCTACTCCAAGCTCATTAACTTGCACAAACACCCTTCACAAGCTACAGCCCAGCACAAAAGCTGAAGCTCGCTGTCTGAGCCACGCTGTTCGCTGGGACCCCTCAGCTCCTGCGGCATTCCGCAGCCCCATCCCGGGGCTGGATTCGGTTTAGCAGAGGCTGGATGCTCCGTCAGGCTCTGAAATTCCAGAGACCTAAATGTCACCGCAGTACAACCAACTGCCCGGCTCTGAGCTCAGCCCCCACCACGATCCTGCCTTACCCTTTCTGCTGGGCTGGCTAAGCCGGAGAGGCGGCCCCGGCCCTGCCCCGGGCCCACGAGGGAAGCTGCGGGCCCTGCACCCAACGGGCACCCGGAGGACACGGGGGAAGCACCACGCGGCCTGCGCTCGGGGCCCGTCCCCCCGCTGCCAGCCGGCGTGTGGAGGGGAGGGGAGCGGAGGCTTCAGCCCGTCCCGCCGCCAACGCGCCCCTCACCCGGAGCAGCGGCCGGGGCACCCCGGGCTCCCCTCACCGCGGGGCCGCCCCTCCGCGCCCCCGGCCGCACTCACCCCCCGGCGAAGAGGTGCAGCAGCGTGTTCTCCTGCGGGCCTCCCGCCATGGCGATGGTGCCGGTACCGCCGGGGCTGAGGCTCCGGTACCCGCCGGGGTTGGGTCGAGGCTCCGCTGAGGGGGGAGGCGGGAGGCGGCGGCGCGCGCACGTAACCACCGGCGGGAGGCGCGCGCTGCGTCAAAAAAGGGACGTGCGTGACGTCACCGCGGCAACGGCGCCCCCTCCTGGCCGCGGCCCCGCGGCGCAGCTCGAAGGGAAGGAACCGGACCCCGCGGGGCTTCCACCGCCCCACAGCAGCCGCGGAACGGGGAGCCCGGCCCGAGCGGCGGAGAATCCGCCTCCAGCGGGAGGAGGAAAGGAAGGAAGGAAGGAAGGAAGTTCGCCTTCCTGGGGAGTGCGGGGCAGGACTGGGCAGGGCAGGGCAGGGCAAGGGCAGCTGGGGAGAGAAGCAGATGTAGGAAAAGATCAGTTGTCCCGGGCACAGAACAGCACCGAGGGAGGGGGGTGTGTGTGTGTGTGTCTCCCCTCCCTCGGCTTCTTCTTTCCTTGCCCTTAGCCGTGCACTTGGAGAACCTCCCGCAGCTGCCAGCTGGGAGCCGGGCAGTGACTCCTGGGCTGGGCGGGAGCAGCTGCCAGACGCGGGGAGCGCCAGGGCTCTGCTGCTGGGCGGCAGCCCGTGCGGGGGGTGTGCGGGAGGCGTAGGCTGGACACAGCCACTCATCAGCCAGCTGCCAAGAAAAGCCCCCGGACAAGGGTTTCTTCGCAGAAATGAGTCCTGGGTGGCATCAGGAAAGAGCCACGGTGGCAGAGGGCAGCTCAGCACCTCCCTGCCTGCCCCCCCACCCCGAGATTTAGCAGGTCTGGGGTGACTTCTTTAAATACTCGGCTCCCACAGAAGCATCTCCACTCACCGTGTGCCCCTTGGGACTGCCAGAGCCCTGCAGCAGCCACTCAGGTTTGGTACCCGAGCTCTCACAACTGATGTGGCAGCGATTTGGGGGATACTTGGCCGTGGGCACAGGACTGACAGAGCCACCTCCTCATCCATCACACCTACAGCCCAGCACAGCAATCTCCATGTTCACACCCTGCAGTGAAATTTCCCCCGTTGCAGCAGCTAATGGAGGTTTATTAGACAATTTAATACGTTGCAGCAGCTGATGAAGGTTTGTTAGACAATTACCAAGCCTGACTGTGTGTGACCACTTTCCTGATTAGCTCCCTACTTGCTGTGAGGTCCAAAACCACACTGAGAATGTTTAGGGAGAAGTTGCAAGAACTTGAGAGCTGGGACAACGTCAGTAGAGCAGCTACGGGCTATTCACTGCCTCTAAAGGGGGTGGACTTTGCCGTAACCCAGCGTTGTACTGGTTACTGGGATGAAAAGTCGCTCATCTCCACTGGAGGGAGGCTGGGCTGGTCCGCGGAGCCCTCTGGTGGCATCACCGCCGCGGAGCGCGGATTGGGGCTGGGTTCCCATCAAACTGCCCCGAGCAGCTTCTCCACATGGCACGGGGTGACAAATCCTGCTTCTGGGAACATTCCAGGGGCAGAGGTTGCGACGGGAGGGTCACAGCACGGTGTGTGCATCCAAATCCGGAGCCAAATCCTTCCTTACCCTTCCTTCCATCGCTCCTCAGCCTGCGGACTCCGGGAGCCTCCAGCGCCCGCTGCCCAGCAGGGAGCACTGCAGGAGCGGCGCTGGGAAGAAGCGGAGCCACCTCGGAGCCCGGAGGAGTTTGGCACAGATCTGATCCTGGGCATGTTCTCTGCCTCCAGAGCTGGCCTGCGATCCAGCCTGGAAGATGCTCTGGCTCGGGGCTCCCCATCGCCTTCCAAATGGTTCTAAAAAGCTCAGGCATCGGGAGGAGAGCTCTGCTGGGATCTGCTCTGCTCAGCAGCTGCACTGTGGGCTGCCTCCCCTTCCCCAGCACCCTTTTCTAGTAGTGCTTTGAAACCAGGGAAAATCTCCCACAATCTCCCTCAAGAGCCCACTGGGCACGGGAAGCAAAGTGAATCTCTCTCTCTTCAGCCAGCCATGGAGTTTGAGTTCTCAAAGTAGCCCACCCTGGAGTGTCTGCTCTTCCACCTGGAGCTGGAAGGAGGAGCACTGCAGAGCTGGGGACAGGAGATGTGGCTGCAGGCAGGGAAATCAGAGGCCCCCAGGATGCCTGGCTGTGCTGTGAGGGTAGCAAAGCACCAGCAGAGTGGCCCAGCTCTGGCAGAGCACCACATTCCAGCTGCTGGTTTTACAGCAGCTTGAGGATTTCTAGGGAATTTCATGAGGATAAATGTGCACTGAAGCTCTGTGGCCTCCACAGATCAGACACCACAGGAGCCACATCAGGGGAAGTTTCTAAATGACTCCCTTGCCTAGCACAGCATGAACCCGACCAGGAAAGGGCTGAGCTGACTATTCTGGGTACTTGTTTTGTCTGGTGGCTTCCTACAAACTGGAGCAAGGACTCACCCTCACCAACTTGTCCCACATCATTAGCAGCTGGCAGCTTCCCAACCATTACCAGCACAGTCTGGATTGCACCCAGCAGCTTTTGAGATGAAAGACATTGCAGCACCACTGCACTCACTGCTTTGGGTCCCCATCCAGCTCCCACTAAAGTCAGTCACTCTTTTTCCACTGAGTGCAGCTGGAGCTGGTCTGACACTCCTGTACAGCCCTGTCCTAAGTCCTCAGCTAGTTGAAATGTTGGTAAAATAGCCCAACACAACAGATAGGTGCCTGCAGCTCAGCTCTTTTCTGGCATTCACATGAAAACCAGCTACACTGTCAAATAAGAGCATGAAGAATTATGGGGTTTTTTCCTGAAAATAAACCCTGAAGGTCTGAACTCAGAGCAGCCAGAGCACCTGAAAGGAATCTAGAAGGCTGCATTAAGTGGGTGTCTGTCAGGAGCCTGATACATAAGTGACACCCTCTTCTCTTTTCCAAAGTGCTTCCCTGCCAGGAGCAGTCTCTCTGATGAAGGCACTGAGAGCACTCAGCTGCCCTGAGAAGGGCTGAGCTCATTGCTCAGATCCTGGGAGAAGCACATGGCTAAGAGAGTACCTAATGCCCAGGGGGGCAGGAGCATGCAAGACACAGATGTGTTTTCACAGAGAGGAGACACCTCACCTGGCTTTTCTGTCAGCAGGGTTTTGTTAAGTGCTCTGGGTTATATAATGAACGTCCTAATGGTGTGAAGTACACACACTTAATTTTCATTCCTCTGTCTCATGATGCAGTGAGTGATTACTGGCTCCTGGTTTACACGTGGAGAGCTGAAGCACAGAGACAATGAGCAGGCAGAGATGAGCCCAGGGCAGGGTTCTCTGTCCCAACACCAACTGCCTCCCAGGCAGCCAGCTCAGATCCTACAGATGCACAGCCTGGTTTCTCACAGGACTTGGCCACTGTTACTAAACATCTTCTTGTTGCTAAAACGGGCTCAGTTCCACTGTCAGGGCCAAGACACCAAGAAGCAACTACCATTTAAAACACTCCTTCATGCAACCACTTGCAGGGCTGACCCAACAGCAGGAGCAGCCTGTCAGCACTGGAACAAGAAGGGCATTCAAGGGAATGAGAAACTGGATAAAACAAAACCAGCAAAATAAATGTTTTCAACACTAACGTGGAACTGGAATGAGGAGCCTGTGGAAAGAGGATGCCACTGAGGTCAAGAATTCAGTCTTTTGGGGTTTGTCTCCAGAAGAATAGGAGGTGCAATCAGTCAGAATGAGTGGCTGAGAGCCCCAGGAGCCTTGGGTTATTGGAAGACTGTGGAAGGTTTTCTGTGTTCAGCCTGGCTCGGTGCTGCTGCCACTTGCCAGCCACTGACTGTGAGGAGAGCAGCTCTGCTTCAGCTGTGGAAAATCCTGGTGACTTTCTGCTGTGGGCAGGAGTGACCTGCAGCATAATGCTGAGACACCTCAGGAGGTTTCACTCGAAAGGATGCATGAGACTCCTGGGGGTCTGGGAGGAATATCAAGAGCCCAAGAAACCCTTTACCCAAGAGCCAACATTACTGGAAGCACAGGGGGTGAGCAGAGCTCCCCCAGCCTTGGCAAGTCAGTGCAAACCTAGCCAAATATGGGCTGATTTCTGGAAAGCAACATGGGGGGGGCAATGGGAAAGAGCAGCAGCATCCCTCCCAGAGCCCACTTGTCTCTTCCCCAGAGCAATCCTCTCTGCAGGCAAGAGCAGGATTAATAGGAAACACATGGCAGGAGAGGCTGCAGCCTGGGGCTCCAGGATGAGCAGCTGAAACACTCAGGAACTACCTGGACCCCATTCAGGAGTGAGTTCAGGGATCAAACATCTCATGAATGGGGTGGGGAGCTGAAAAGGTACAGGCTCCAGTTTGGTGATTCCCATCCTCCCAGGGCAACATGCCAATTGGAGAGGAACATTCCAGCTCTAGGATAACAAGCAGGAGAGACACTAACCATACCCTGCACCTTCCATGCAATGTCCCTTTCCCTCCCTACCCAAATGAAATGGTTAGACCTGGATTCATAAGAAGCCATTAAGGCTCCAGTGTGCTAGAACATTCTGTTCTCCAGCTCTGCAGCCTTCAGGGGCTCCTATGAAGCTCCATCTGCAAGCAGAGCACTGACAGCAAAATCCAAAGCCCTTCGAGTTGGGTAGAGCTGAAACTTCAGAGGCTCAACCCCCCTGTGGAATTTGGTGGAGGCAGATTCCCCTGCCTCCCCGAGGACACAGCCAGGGCTCTCCACTCTTAGTGTACAAATAAACCCTTATCCTCCTTTCTGCTCCATCTTCCTTTCATCCTCTTGCCTTCCCTTTAGAATGTCTTCCTTTTGTCCATCCCAAGAACAAAGCCACCATTTCAAAGCCCATCACTGCACTTAAAATTCAGTTTAACATCAGACTGAATAGGCAGCTGCAGAAGAGCAACTGAGCAGAGTGAAGGGCTCTGTCCTAGATACCAAAGAACTGGTCTGAGGTGTTACAGACAGACCCTTAGATGATGCAACCATGAGCACTGAATGATCATACCCCAAAGCTGGAGAGTTTTTGTATCCACACACACTCACCCATGGCTGCTTATTGCTCTTGCAGTCTCTCTTTGGCACTTTATTGCAGGGCTAGGCTGGTTTTACTCATTGATAACTGGTTTCAGGAATGCTCTGCAGCTTCCCACTCTCTTCCCAACCTGTGTGCTTTTGCTGCAGGGGGGATTTTAGAAGCCAAACAGTGGGTGCTGTTATTAGAAGTCCCCATTCCAGCAGAGCTGTTGGATGAGCCCAGGCTGCAGTGCCCACAGCACAGAGCCATCTCCTGGCTCCGTGTTCCATTTGCCACAAACCAGAGTGAGTGGCACAGGACTGGAAGGGCTGGACTAGCCCTGGCCCAGAGGCATTGTGGAGCTGGAATTGTGCTGTGGCTGCAGAGGGCCTGGGTCTAGTCTGCTCTGCCTCTGTCCTGCATGTGGTTAAGAGGAAATTAACACAACAGAGACCTTGAAATAAAAGTGGTTTATATCATCTCCTATAAAACAACACATAAATCCCTGCCCTCCTGCTCCACCCCTCACATGTTTTTCATTTTGCTGACTGGCTGAAAACCAGAGAAGTGTAGGGTACAAAGCACATATTCGTGGTGGGAGAGGCTCCCCCCTTCCCCATACACTTCCTACTCACACCTTGTCCTCATGCCTACAGCACAGCATTCTCTTCTGGTGAGCAGTCAGTCCAAGGAGGAATCAGCATCTGTCTACCATTTGCATGGCTCTAATTCCTCCCACTCAGGGATCTCTGCCCCTCTACCAGCAGCCTCAGCTGGCCTTGCCCAGGGCTGGGGAAAGGACAAGTGCTGGGAGTTCAGGCACCAGTGTGAACCAACAGGTCACTGAAACACTAGACCAGTAGCAAGGCTCCCAGGACACAGCTCTGTCACCCCAGGTCACTCCAGACAGCTGCCCTCAGCAGCCCAGAAGGCTGTGCCTTCCACATGCCACCCCTGCCCTTGGAGAGCTCACAGCCCTTCCCAGACCCTGGGAGGATGCAGCAGCCACTGAGGGTTTCTGAGGAGAGCAACAGAGAAGTTAGTTCTGTCCTGGAATTCGTGGTCTGTTTTAAGTAGCTTTTCTGAGCAGAAAGTCTCTAGATCCTGAACATCTCCTGAACACCCCAAGTGCTGTGTAACACTGGTGATGACTTTCAGAAGAGCTGGAGAAATAGAGTTGGTAAAGCTTCAGTCCCAGCATTGCAGCCATGGGAGCTTTGCCACTGGAGAGGAGCTGCAGCTCAAGAAATGGTTAGATCCACATTTTCTTCATCGAGTTACAGGCCCAGTGTCCTCTGGAGCTCTCAGGAGTGTCCTGTCACTGCTAGAAAACCCTCAGCACAGAGCCTTTCTTTGCTAACAGAAATCACAGGCAGCAGCTACCTTCCAAGATCAGCCAGGCTTCATTCCTCTCCTCCCACCTCCACCCTCAAGCACTCCTCACCAGACAGAGCTGGTGTACCTCCAGGAGCAGCCCAAGCAGAGGGGAGTGCAGACTCCTGCCTGACTTGCACACAAACGTACTTGCCTTGGGTTTGGTTTTTTTTTTTTTCAACAAGATCTGGTAGGACAAGCTCCAGGCAGAGCCAAGAACATGTTGTTCAGAGGCTAAGATTTGGAGCAGGTTTATTCCCAGTGTCCTCCCTCCCTGGGTGGGGACTGACACCAGCTGATACCCATTCTCTCCAACCAGCTGGTGAGATGAACTGTCAGTCCTGGACTGTGTCAGCCATCAGTTCCAGCCCTTCTGGGAGAAGGGATTTGTTCTCATGACAGTGTGTAGCTAACCTGCAGTGACTCTGGGTGCATAAGAGCCACTCAGCCAAGCACAGTTCAGACCCAGGTTGCATGCTGGTGGGCTCTAAATGCCACTGCAGCTGTGATACCTCTTGGTATCCAAGATACTTGGACCCACATGGTTCCCAGTCTGAGGGATTAGGCAGGTAAAGAAGGGTAACTACTCCTGTTTTATGGCTGTTTAGAGATGCCTGCAGGAGTTGGCAGATGGGTGTGATCTTATGGCATGTTGGCTGCTGTGAGAAGCATTCCCACTGCTAACCTGTGATTCCATGGCAAAGCTCATCATCTGGGACAGTTCCCATGGTCATCTCTGCCTGAAACAACGAGGAAAGGTGAAGGATGGAACAAGTTAAGAGGGAAGGGGAAGCAGCATAAGCAGATTTCCAAAACAAGTCAGTCACTGCATTCAAGGCAAACAGCAGCCTGCTGAGAGATCCCACCCAAAGGGGACTGAAAAAGTGATCTCACGCTGCTTGTCAAATAGAATCCCAGCCCTCCCATGACTACCTAACACTGCAGCTCTGTCTGTCTGGAAGCAAGTCCCCCCTGCACCAGGGCCAGCTTTCCCAGAGTCAGAACCCTGCTAGTCATTTCTACTGACTGTGTGGTTCACACCCTGCCCTGGTCCAGGCATTTTCCAGTACATCTAGAAGCAGCAAACAAATGGGTAAAAACACTCTTGGGTAACACAGTCCAGGCAGGCAGGGACCATCCCAGCAGCAGCTGATGCATCCTATGCAGCTGATGGACTGTGCAAGAACTGACCACAGACTGTCCCTTGGGCAGGGCTGAGCTGCAGAGTCTCAGTCCCTCTTAGCCAGGAGCACAGAAGATGCAGCAGGAATTCTGCCACCTTCTCCACACGCTGCTGTCCTCCCATTTCTGAGGCACCTAAGATTCCAGGGCAGCTTTCTGCTTCCCACTCAAGCCAAACTTGTCACAGCAAAGCAAAACCAAGTCATGCTCACAGTACCCAGGTCACTTCCAAGCAGAACAAGCTGATAGTCTGTCCCCAGCTACCAGCACACAGCCCCACACTCCCCTTCACAGCACTGGACCAACATTGGCAGTGACACCCTGCCCTGCTGCTCTTTCTTTTGCTCTTATTTCCAAGGATGAACCAAAAAGTAACCTGTCATTGGCTGAACATGAACAAAGCTCTTGTGTGGGGGACCCAGAGGTTGTCAGGGGGGTGCCAAGGGGCTGTTCTGCCTCGAGGATCTCTGGGAAACAGTCTGTGTGTAAATGTTTCCCTTGGAAGTGTTTCGTGGAGCCATCCAGAGGCTCACTAAAGACAATAATGAGAGGTGGCAGGCAGCAGCCAGGGGTACAGTGCTGCAGGAGGGCACCTGAAAGGACCAGGACACCCCAGTGTCTCTGCCTGGGATAGCTTGTCAAGAGCTCTGAACACTGCTTTAGCTTCAGCCAACTTGGCTTGCACAAGTAGCTTTTCACTGAGGATTTTATGGGGCTCCCTGGGACCACGGGCAGTGGCAGCTCCCTCTCCCCCCACCTCATCTCCCTGATGTTAAGTTCTTTTACAACGATTATCTGAAGTCAGTGTTTAGCTGTTGCCCAGGTAACAGCTCAAACAGGCCTCACCTCATGGCCTCCCTGCAGCTTCGCATGGCTGCTGAGAGCTGGGAAGCAGAATTAGTGCCAGGCCCTGAGGAAATGAGCTCTGCAGCCTCCCCAGGACATCCCAGAATATTGGAGAGCTCGGAGGAGAAACATCCCCAGCCAGATTCCTGGGCAGGCACCTCATTCAGCACACAGAGCCTGACAGCAAATCCACAGCATCCCCTCCCACCCCTCACTCTTGCCAAAGCCAGGGAGGAAAATGCAGCCCAGTTCACACCACTGCCACTGCTACCTCTGCTCTGCCTTGTAAGCACAGGCCCCATGACATAGCCTCTAGAAAGATGTCTCCTCTGACACACACACACATCCAGATGTCTAGCCCTGCAGTACAGGCTCTGTCCTGCTGAGCCACAGCCTGAATTGAGCCCCAGGAACCCAACACACACAGCCTGTCAGGGGTTAAGGAGCTGGAGTGGAGGCTGTGGCAGGCACCCAGCAATCCTGCACTGCTCCTGCAGGCAACTCACTGAAGCAGAAGGGATATATCATGGAAATAAAGCAGATAGTACCAAGCCTGGTGCCCCTGCTGCAGCCTGTGGATCAAACCTGCTCAGCACCCCCCCAGCACTGAGGCTCAGCCTGCTACTGGGAAACAAAATCACCCCATCTGCACGTTGCTTGGTGTATCATGATCTAAGGGCAAACACAACTCCCGGGGTGGGTGCCTCGCAGGTATTTCTGACCCACCACACAAGGAAGAGCAATCCAGGTGAGGAGCAGCAACATGCAGGGGACAAATGCTGTGCCCTGGTGCTGCAGGGCAGTGCTGGCACAGGGCAGTGCTGGCACAGGGCTGAGGGGATGTGGCAAACAAACAGCATCTCCATTTCCTCTGTGCCCGTGACCCTGCGGAGCCTTCGGGGCTTCTGTGGTTTGGGGTTTTTTGTTATCTCTGTGGCAGCAGTTGCACTTTGTCTGGTGTCTGCAGACAGACACGTTTCCTGCCCAAGGACCTTGTTAGAGTTCAGTTAGGTGCTTTCAGCATCCAAAAATCCCTTTTCTTTCCTCACCTATCCCTCTTTTTCTCACCCCAAGTCATGAAGCGAGTCCCTGAGCAACTCAGAGCATCTCTGGCCACCCTGCAGCCTCCCTGGGAGGTTATGGGACAGCAACAGCAGAGCAGAATTTGCCACCTCTCCTGAATCTTTAAGTGTGGTAGCATTTGTACAACACACCAGACCTCACACCTCCTGGGCATTGAAAGCACCCATCATGTACCCTGGAGAAAGGTACCCAGGAATCCAAGGTGACACCTTTTGTACTGACTGGGGGGGAGATATTTCCCCAGGAGAACTGAGCACTGCTTGGATGCTTGCTCCCCATCAGGCACTGCCAAAGCAGTCCTTGGGAATTCTTCATTAGTTGTGAACACTGTGGGTTCCAAAGACTATCTTTTTGAACTGTTGCTCAGTTCCTTTTACTGTCCCCCTGCTGGGAGCCTTAATACGAGGGAATGTTTAACTCCATGAATGGAAGCAGTTTTCTGATTACTGAAGAGCTGAGTGATTTTTGCCAGGACAACTGCAATCAAGTTTCCTTAGGATGTTTCTTTGCTTTTTCAGGCTAACCTCAGAGTGATCACCCAAGCTGTGTGGGCACAAGCACAGCACAGAGAGGGAAGTACCAGCATCCCCCCCAGTTTCACAGGAAAGACAAGATTGCTCACACATGTCCTCATGGTCCAGTGAGATTTCACCAGTGCTGGCACAAAATGTATTTACAGCCAGTGCTGTGATAGGAGATGGGATCTTCTCTCATTCATCCATCATCTAACAGCCCACAGCATGCCAAGAGTGCTCTTGGCATCCAAACAATACTCAGGAGTAGGAAGGAGCCTCCCTTACACAGACACACACAGTGCAGCCTCGAGTGGTTCACTGTTCTCACTCAAACCCACATCACCATCCACATGTTGTGTGGGGAAACAAGCTTTGCTGTGCCTGTGTGTACTGCCAGAGGTTCCTGCTGCAGCTCCATCAGCACAGCTTGAACAGGCAGCCAATGCTTGTGTGTTCTTCCCTTCCAGCCCAGCCTTGCAGCACTTCACCCCCAGCCTGGTCTCCCTGTCTTGTCAGCCCAGGGCCGGGCTAGGGAAGGTGAGCCTGGGATGTTTTGGGCCTCTTGCTCTCAATGGTGCATTGAAGCACATCAGGAAAGGATAAGGGCAGGTATTTCCTTTGGGCTGAGTGCCCAGTAACTTTGGAGCAGGGGAGGAAGAGATTTTCTAAGGCCCCTTCAGAAAGTGGGGCCAGTGCTACTCGGGCATGGCAGGAGGAGACAAGTCTCTTGCCAAGGCCCCTCTGGAGCACTGATTAAACACGTTGGGGCACCTCCTTTGTGCTAATGGATGAAACTGCTCCTCTCATGAACTTGGGTACCCAATGCCAAGTTTAGATACAGTCTAGACACAGTAGCATATTTATAACCTTGGCACATGACGTGGCAGGCAGTGGGGTACAAACAACATTCAGAAACGATGAGGTGCAAAGTTATTTATACATCAGATTGCTGAATGTAGGGTCTGACAGCCCCGAGGGCAGAAGTCACAACTGGCTGGGGATAGGAAAAAGCTGCCTTCTCCTGAGCTGCAGGCCAGCCTCCATTCAACCACCACAAAAATCCCCATATTCAGCAGGTAACGTTCACAATGAAACTCTCCTGACAGCTTGGCACCATCTGGAGGACTGAGGGGCAGCAATTCTCTCCCAAGTCTAAGAACTGACTAACTCAGAAGCCAGGATATTGAATGCTAGAGAACTCGAGCCCAGTGAGCCTGCAGGCTGCTCAGACAGAGGAATTCATTACTGGATATCCAATCTCAGCAGCTCCTTGCAATTAATCCCATTTCGTGTGATGTAGATGCAGCCAGCTGTCAAGCAAGCTTTGGGTGACACTGTCCTGAGCTGGCAATGTCAGCTGAAGAAACAGAAGAGATACAGAATTATTTGTTCCAGAATCTTAGTTTAGAGATAGAATAGACCTAGTGGAGGTTTAATATCTATAGACCTCTTTGAGCTCCTGGCTGAAATGGTTGGGAAGCACAATGTGTTATTATTTGCCCAGGAGTCTGAGTTTTCAGCCAATTCTCTGGCTTCCTGGTGGAAAAAGCACCCTTAGAATAGGCTCACAACAGGATTCTGATTCCATCTTGGCCTTGATACAAGAATCAGATAGGGCTTTAAACTGCTTATACTTACATCTTACCAGACAGTGACCCTCTGGTATGTTATCTGGTGTGGCTAAGTCATGTCTGGTGGCTATTAATGTCCCCAAGCCTCTTGGAACACAGACACCCTGTGGGACAGGCTGGCTGAGACAGGCAAAGTGACAGGATCAGGCAGTGATAACAGGGTGAAGGAAGTCTCCATGTCAAATCTTCCTCCAGGGAAAGGAGTGTCATTCCAAGAGCTGGACAAGGCTGCTCTTCCCTCTCCTCATCTTGCTACAAATGGACTGAGGTTACTGCCTGTAGGTGGGGTAAACCGGTTCTGCAGGTGATGCCGGGGGGGGGGGAGCAGAAGGGGAAGAATCAGGTTGGCAACAAATCCCCATCTGTGTCCTTTGTGTGACTTTCCTGTCATGAAACACCTCAACCTTCCACCCGGAAAGAAGCTTTTGCAGAGGTAATTGGCTGTAATGACAGGCTGCACAAACACCCCACTTTCTCCTGAGAATCCCACAAACATCTGGCCTGCAAACTCTGCCCTGACAGAGATGTCCCTGTCACTCTCAGCCACAGACAGATTACCCACGGGGAGAGAACACTGCCCCACTGTTGGCTCATCCCAGAAGTCAGGGCAGGGTCAAGGAGTTGGATTCTGCAGTTGCTTTCAGGAGGAACACTTCCCTTCTCCCTAGCAGGGTTTTCAGGATGTTCCCCTGACCTGTGAGATTCCCCTTTCTCATGGGCACCACGTTCTGAGCCACAGGGCAGACACCTCCCACTTAGAGCTCTGGTTTTGGGTGTCAAGGGTTCAAAGCAAGAGACCATTGTGTGGAACAGGAGGAGTTTCAGCCAAACAAGATTCTCTCACAAGGAAGAAGAAGAAGGGGCCATTTCCCTGTGCTGGGGGACACAGGGCTCTGCTGCCTGCTTTCTGCAGTGTCTGGTCTCTGGAGAGAGAGACACAGATAACACAGTCCAGAGGCTTGCAGACCTTGGAATCTTTCTGGTGGGAGGCCTCTTTATCAGCACCAACTGCTGCCATTTGCAATTCCCATCTGAGCAGTGAGAAATCATGTCAGTCCAGGCACTGAAACTGGATACAGACAAAGTGGGCAGTGCAGTGAACCACTGGCCATCTCCATGGGCCAAATCCTGCATCTGACAGCCACAAACGTAGCTATGAGGGGGAAGTGTCAGCATGGGGGTGCTGAATCATCCCAGAACAAGCCTTTGAGATTCCACCTACTTCATTCTTCTGCACTCCAAGTGGGGAACCACTACATCAGGTTCCCTCCTAGCAGCTTGTTCCCTGCATCCTCCCAGCTGCAATGAACCAAAGTTTCTCCCTTCTGCTGAAAAGCTGCTTGCAGCCTTCTCAGGCTACTGCTCTCACACTGTCCAAACATCTTCTGAATGCCCCACAAGCCACAATCCATCTGATTTTGACACATGAAAGCAAGAAGGTATTGCCTCCTTTACCTGAGCTGACCATCTGCTAGCACAGAGCATTTCCATTTTGATTTCCAGAATAACATTACCCAACGTGTTGAGACTTTACAGGTAAGAAAATTAAGAAAGAGAAATGTGAGAGAGAAAATCATCAAGATAAACCTGTCTCCTGCCCCCTCCCCTCTCCTCTTGATGTCCTCCTCAAGCAGCTGTAGGGCATTATTTGCTCTGTGCTGGACTGAGAGGATGCTGCCAGGTCAGCAGGATATATTGTCCATTTAGACACAAGGAGTATTATTTAGTCTAGAGACTCTCAAAGGAAATATCCATTTGCATGTGAAAAATCTCTGGAATTCCATTTGCTCTCTCCAGTGTCCCTGTATCTCTGCAACCTCCAAAATGCAACTGCTGCTTTCTCCATTCTCTGCTGGCTCTGGACTTCAGCTGCTCTTCGTGTAGCTGAGCTCACAGTGAGCTTATCCCTGCACCAGGCATGTTAAAGAGCAGGTTGAAAGTTTTTCCTGTATCCCCAACAGATTTGCTCACAGAGGACTTGCTGATGACTGGTTGAAAGGGAAAGTTCTCAAGCTTCTTTGGAAAGGAGACTTTGTGCTGCAGAACCTTCAAAAGCCAGGCATGAATAGGTGGGAATGTGGAGAAAAAGGAAGGCTGCACACACCATGGTCACAGTGTTCACTGCTCCCAATTCCCAGCACTGCTTTCTAGTGAGCAGACCAGGCACTAATCAAAACCTGCAACTGCCAGGACTGAGCAGGTTTATCCCCACTGCTCCTTCCCCCTCCCTCAGCAGCAGGACAGCAACTGGCTTCAAGGCTTTAAAAGATGATAGGACTGAGAAAACTCTCCAGCCCCTTTGGATGGGGAGATGGATGGGGGAGTCCTAGCAGCTGCACAAGAGCATGATGCTGAGTTCAGCTGAATTTCAGAGCTCTGCTGAGCTGCACAGGCTCCAGTCAGCTGGCTCTTCCTTACTCCCACCCAGGAATATCCATGACACAACCAGCTCTCTTAGTATTAAATCCTTTGGCCATGTGCTCTGCCCACCCCTCCCTGGAGAACCCCAAGCAGTGCTCTTTCCAGGGCCATCCTTCACAAGCACCAACCCCTCAAGGATTTCCTAAGAGCAGGAGAGTCAGAACCTAGCCGTGCCATGCACTCTTTCTTTCCCTTCAGCCCTTCCCAAAGCCTCCACACTGGAGAGCTGGGTGATTGTATTCCCTGCCTTGCTATTAAGATTTCTCTTCTGCTGAGCTTACCAAGGCTGCTGTAGTGACGCACTGGCCCAGTGATGTCATCACCCTCACCACAGCTTCCAAGGCACTTTTGAGTCATCCTCTTGCCACACAAGCAGAGCTATTTGGCTGAATAAACCCCCCTTCCCCTCCCAGAGCAGCAGACACTCCAGGACTGGGAGCAAACAGGCTCACATGCACTGGCCTGCTCCTGGGAGGGAGAAAGGCAGCTGGATTTGGAGCCATCTCTTACTCACTCTGGGCTGGCAAAGCTCGACTAGCTCTTCCCTTCAATCCCTTGTGTTGTTCCCCATCTTCACCCTCATGATTAGGCCATTTGAACTGAAATCTGGGCTAATTTTGAAGAGAAGAAACACTTCCCCCTGCTCCTTCACTACTGAAGTCTGGCAGAAGTGAAGAGCATGCTCCAGTTTTTTTAGGGGCACAGCCTCACTCCCAGAGGAGGGGAGACTTCGGGGCAATTCACTCATTTCTGTTGCAAAAACACCACTTCTGACTTGATTTCTCCTCCTGCTTGGGGCACAGGCACTGACCATGGCCCAAGATAAGGGAGTCACTGTTGAAAGTTATAAATAGCTATCAGACAGGGGTCACCACGTCTGTGTTACTCACAGCAAATGTGTCAGCCAAAGTCATTCCATCAGGAAACTGCATTTCCCACCCTTGGTCTGTCTCACTCTCCTCCCTTCCTAGAGGTGTCTGCATTGCAGGGTATTAACTCCTATCCCTCCAGTCCCTGTCCCCTTTCTCCATCGTGGCAGGGACAGAGACAATCAGACACTTTAATGGTGACATTGTCCATCAGGATCCTCTCCTGTCCTCACACCATGGTTTCTAAAATGGATTCTGACATCAAACAGGGAGGGGCCCAAGCACTGCTGCCCTTGTGACAATAATGGGAGTCATTTAAGCACTGTACTCAGTACAGAAAGTACAGTCAGGTCAGACTGGTGAGTCAGAACAGAGAAGAGAATGAGGGATGGAAAGTCACAACACACTCCCCGAGCCTGAGAATGACATAACAGGGGCATCAGGGAATGCACAGAGGAAAGGGCAGTGTTGAGCATGGTGAGTAGTGGGAAGCCAAAACTGGGATTAGGTACTTTGGAAGAAGCAGAGAAAAGCCTGGGAGGGTAACAGTGGTGGTCCCAAACACACAGCTGAGATGACAGGGAATTAACAACACAATTGTCTTTTATAGGGACCCAGGAGCAGGTGAAAGAGAAAAAGGAATTCTGTTTTCCCCTGAAGTATCTATACAAGTTATCCTCAGAAGCTACCAAGCAGAGGGCTCAATTACCTAATATAGCAAGTTATAAGATCACAAGGTTATTCTTTTAATTTTTTTTTTTTTTTTACATTTCTAATGGCAAAGGTCTCTACTCTGTGGAAACTCTTCCTACCAGAACTTGAACTGACTCAAGGGAACATTTATTTTAGGAGACTGTCCTTTAAAAAGAAAACACACACACACATTTAAGAAAAAAAAAAAAAAAGTCAGACTCCAAGCACTATTCAGGTTTATTCAAGTCCTGAGTAAACTGCTTCCTGTGCAGACAGTCACAGCAATTGGGCAACACCCAAACCCAGAAGCTCTGTGTCCTGCTGAAAGAGCTCTGGGCTGGAATTAAGAGATGGGTGCTCAGTTCCTAGCTCTACACTGGCCTTTTGGCTGCCATTCAGTGGGTCAGTTCCTTGCCTTGTGCCTCAGTTTCCCTACATCTGTAAGAGGTAATAATGCAGAGAGCCTTGAGGGTTTAATCCTGAACACTGCTGCTAGTGGGCTACCCTCATTCAGCCTCAGCCTCATCCCTTTGAGCACTAGACTATTCTTCCTAAAAGATCCTGTACTTCAAACAATTCTCCTTAAAATTAAAGGAAAAAAACCCCCACAAAACAAACCCTGATAAGTAAACAAACCACAGCTCCATCAGCCAGGAAGAAAAAAAAAAAAATCAGAGGCTTATTTGGCTAAGTGACATCCTGCCCAAGAATACTGCTGATTACCAAGAAGCATCTTGTGAATGGAGCTGGTTTTGTGTCCCCCAGTGTGTGTGTGTTCAAAGTGGGGAGCAAGGGAAGATGGCAACTGCAGAGAAATGAACTCTAAAGAGAGACAGAGAAGGGGAGAAGGAGAAGGGCTTGTAAAGATGAGCCTATCAAGGTCCCATCAGGAGTCACCCCCCCTTTTTCAACAAAGTCACAGCAGAAGCTGGGCTGACCCCAGTGGCTCTCCTCTGGCACCCAGAGGTGTGTGCTTTCAAATCCTGTCTGCCTCCTGTCCTGCTGAGCAGCAGCCAAAGGACAGGGAGAAGAATAAACAACAAACCCAAACAAACCAACAACCTACCAGCAAAGCTCTCTGAAGGAAGTCAGAGGGCAGATGTTCCCTGTCCACAGCTGCCTGTGGTTGTGGTTTGTCTAGAGACTGGAACTGGGTGGACTGGAAAGTCCCCCCAGCTCTGCTGCAACACCTAATACCAGACAGCTTCTGAAACCCCAGTGGCATCTCAGAGTGGGATGGTTTGTTTCTGCTGGGCTCAGGCCACTGAAATCCAGGAAAAGTGGTGCTCCCTCAAAGCAAGCTACAGCAGCATGG
>JAOEGS010009040.1:100153-132612 GCA_025447755.1 Corythornis vintsioides | reverse complement strand
TATAGACATTGATGAGGTCCCCCCTCAGCCTCCTCTTCTCCAGGCTAAAGAGCCCCAGCTCTCTCAGCCTCTCCTCAAAAGGGAGATGCTCCACTCCCTTAATTATCTTGGTGGCCCTGCACTGAACTCTCTCCAGTAGTTCTCTGTCCTTCTTGAACTGGGTTGCCCAAAACTGGACACTGTATTCCAGGTGGGGCCTCAGCAATGCAGAGTAGAGGTGGAGGAGAACCTCCCTTGAACTGCTGGCCACACTTCTCCTAATGCATCCCAGGATCCATTGGCCCTCCTGGCTGCAAGGGCGCATTGTTGGCTCATGGCCGTCCCCCTCTCCACCAGGACCCCCAGGTCTCTTTCTCCAGAGCTGCTCTCCAACAGTTCAGCCCCAGCCTGTACTGATACATGGGGTTGTTCCTCTCCAGATGAATTATAAACTGCCTAGAAGTAAGTTTCCTTAACTCAGGTTGGCACTTGGGCCTGTAATCAGTAAGGAAAACACCAACAAATATAGGGCAATGGGTACTGTCCTGTTCTCTCATAGACAATTATCTGGATTAAAAACCACTTATATGCACTATTTTTACCTGTGTTTTCCAGCTTGACCAAGCAGACTAAAGAACATGCTATTGAGGGAACACAGACATTCTTTCTGCCTTGGTCCCCCAAAAGGCTGGCAGTGAAGAAAAGGGGAGAAAGTCTTCCCAAATCCTTGAAAAGGAGATTACTCCACAGCAGATGGCCTCAAGCAGGTTTTCAGAACAGCCTCGTGTGAAGAAACCTACTGTTACCTTCAGAGCATTTACATGGGAGGTTACAAGTCTGAACAGGCAAGTGCTTTCCTTAAGCTGCAGTTGTTGCCATGCAGGTGACAGGTGAAAGAAAATTCCTGGAAGTCCCTGAAGTTCAGAAGCAGACTCAGAAAGTTTATAAACCCACAAATTGAAAGCACATGAAAAAAAAAACAAAAATCCCACCCTGGGCAGGGCTCTAAGGGCAGAATCGAGCAGCGAGAGATGCTTTCAGCAGGGAATAAATCTACAGCAGGATGAGGACGGGCTATGTTCTCCTTTCTCTAAACAGAAACAGCCTGTGAAGCCGGTGCCATTTGAGCCTTGGCTGTGTTCAGGCGGTCTCGGAGTCTGCCTCGCTGCCGGGCCAGCGGGCTATTCAGGCACGGGATGTGCTGCATGAATGGAAGCATTCATTGTCCTCCTCATGCTTCTCTGTGCCTCGGGGCGTTGGTGCTGTGCTGTTGCCCCTTACCAGGAGCAGAAGAGGCTGCCTCCCTCCTCATTTCCCTCTACTCTAGTTCCCTTGCACAGCAGAAAGATTAAATGCAAGATGCAGTGTTCAGAGCACCAATCAAAAATAAACTGCCATTAGCCATAATAAAGTCCAGTGTATTTTCAAATTTACCAAACTATCTGCAACGGTGCAGAAAGTCCTGATAAGACAGTCCCTCACCCTAGGTCAGGGAAAGAGAGCTCTTGCACGTGTCAGATTTACTTCAGCCAGGTCATTTTCAAGGACCCAAGTGCATACTTCACTGGGAGTCCTTCCCACATAATCTTAACCTATTAGCTGCTCTTTAATGTCAGACCTAATCTAGGTTAAAAAGCACAAAACCTCTCTGTTCTGAACTCACATGTGGCTACATCAAGGGACTCTACTTACACTGAGGATTATTAAGCCTGTTGGACAGGTTACAATGGCTGCCTTCCTCACAGGGCCTTGCACTGTCATCAAAATAGTTATCCACTGATTTTTATTTCTGATGATTTCTAATGGTATTCTGCATCAGGCAGGCTATTCCTTGTTTCCTAACAGCAGGAGCCACCATATCAATTCAGCTTCATTTCACCCCCACCTCACTGCCTACCAGAATAGCTGCTGTGACAACACTGAGGAAGAGACTTCAGGGAGTGAGTCTCCTGCAGTAGAGTGAGGAGCTGCTGTTGGCTTCACCACAGTCAGGTTGTGCTGTCTGTAGAGTGTTTCTGGTTTCATTTGAGCTTTCTTCTTTGTGTATGTTTCTGTAGCCAGACACACAGCTCTGTGTGTGTACAGATGACAGATGTGTATATATTGCTTTATAGGTGTAACAGTGTGTAGAAGTACGTTTTGCCAGATGAATGAAAATGCCAAAGAAGACTTCCACACAGTTCCAACTAAATACTCATAGACTCATAGACATTAGGGGTTGGAAGGGACCTAGAAGATCATCTAGTCCAACCCCCCTGCCAGAGCAGGATCACCTAGACCAAGTCACCCAGGAACATATTCTGCATAATAACATATTTAATATATATATTAAATACCTTTTAAAAGTTGTTCCAGTGTACAGAATAACTTTTTCCATCACAAAATCATAAGTGCATAATCTATTGCTGGAAGGTGCTTAAAATGAAAAAACAGGATATACTGAAAATCAAATGCACTGTATGAGGAAAAGAGAGGAAAACACTGTTCCTTCCCTTATTACTTACTGATAGTAACACTGGGTTTTTTTGTTGTTGTTCTGTGTTTGTTTTTTGGGTTGTTTGTTTTGGTTTTTTTTCTTCTCTATTATAGAGACAGAACCAGTTAAACTTTCCAAAGTGACAGTTTGCTCTCTGCAATGTGAACTTGCTAAGGATTGTTGTATGCAAGCTTTGAAGAAGGTACTTCTTAAATCTCTTAAGTGCTGTGCCTGTAGCATGAACTTGCTACCTTTTTATTTATCTGAAGAAGCGAGCAACAATTTTCAAAAGGTGCACTACAGATTATCAGGGCAGCTTTGACAAGCCCAGAGGAAAAATGATACTGGTTTAAAGCATTGGGGGTTTGGAAGACTGTGGAGTACAAACTGTCATGCAGCCAACTTCATATAACTGTTCCCTTTATACTCTGAGGATTCACAAGGGACTTCACTGCTAGCATACAGGAAATAAAGTCTGTTGTGCTAGAACAAGACTTTGTTTCTTACAATTTAGAAAACTACACAGTTTCCTTACAGGAAATGTTACATTCATACAAACTCTGATATTTATTTGTAGACAAAAATTGCCATTGACATAGCAGGAACACTAGATGAAAACAGAAACACCATAGAACTAATGCCATTAGGGTGTAATGGTGAACAGACCTATGTGATGGCAATAAATACAATGACATAAAAATGTACTTAAATGTAGAAATATCTTTATTATTATCTTCTTTTCCAGTACCAGTCCAATTTCTTAACAGGAATCCTTGAAAATAAATTGCTACATTAATGAATTTCTTCAGTGAGGAGCTTGCAAAGTTTATTTTAGGTAGAGCTCATCTTCTGTTCTTATACTATTCGACCAAGATATATTGACTTGGGATATTTTTCCTTTAGATCAGGCCACTGAACAATGAAATAATCTGAAAAGTAGTAAAGAATCTTCCCAGAGAGGGATAAAGTTTCTACACGGCAGATGCTCTCCACATACACAATGATGGCTTTCTTTATTCCTAGAAGCCCAAGAAGAAGAGCAGATATACAGACAGGAACACATGTTCCTGGTCCATTGCACAATATCTAAAAGAGATGAAACATTTCACAGAAGTAAAACGTAAGTTTTTCATGCAGTAAAGAATTAAAAGTGTGTATATTCATATAACATTACATTTACCTTTTTTTTTTTTCCCCACAGGATATTTTACATAATAGAATAGGCAAGTGAATAATAAAAAAGAAGGTGGGGGAAATGAGGCAAACAAAAATCATTATTTCAAAGTAGCTGCCAAAGAAATCATCTTTACATGTCAAGGAGAAGAGCTCTGACAAGGCACAGTTAATTTCTTTGAAGGAAATAGAATTACTTGGCTCATGAGTATTGACCTAAAAGAGCTTCCAATCTCGGTCACAACTTTGTGTTGTATCAATCATGAGATTTGTGCACAGATTAAAGCATAATAAGGGCAAAGAAGTTTAATTAGGATTACTAAAGCTGGGATCCAGTTATAAACCTCTTGAACTTTGGCTTAAGTCAGCAAAACACTTAAGGAGTTCAGCAAAAATGTGTTGATGAATTAGGCCTTTCATCATCATCAGAACCTGCTAGCTGATATCCACAACTGGATTTTTGTTTTTTTCTTTTAATAAACATTAATATTTAGAAACAGGTAGTCAGAAGAAAGGTGGTTTTGGTAAATGCATGTCATGTCCTTGTAGCAAATTCACTTGTAAATATTAACAGTAAAAGAAAGTGATGTTTCAATTTCAGGTGTTGGTAACCTGAAAGCCAGATTACTTAGAAGTAAAAGTTTTAAATCAGGGTATATTAGGCACTCTACTTCCATATCAATATTGATTTCAGGCAAGGAATTTTTTACTAAATTTAACTACTACCATGTAATTAGCACTTTTCTGCACAGCTGGGAGTTATGTGGAAATAAAGAGTTCTTTTATAAAATAATGGCCTTGTATCCTATAAACTCACATTTTTTGTTCCAAGTTCACCACCTTTGTGAAAATATTTTTATATATAATATTATATACCAGACTTTCTGTTTCAAGGCTGTAGCAGTCATTTCAGAACCTTTCTTCCTTGCTTTGTGGCAAGATCCCACTGACAAATTGGCAAACATCACCTTGCCTCAGTTAAAAGCAGCAGCAGCAGCAGCTTTGGTGCTATTAACTTCCAAACTCTCTCACCTATAGTTTCCTTTGCCTTTAAGAGGGTCCCAGAAATCTAGCTGGGGGGTGTGATGACTGTAATGCAATGTTTTCTTATCAGAATCAATCATCTTATCAAAATGTCCATAAAATACTCTGACATATCATATAAGTTCCTATTCTAAAATGCTTGAGTTTAGGCACTGTCCCCTGAAAGAGATTCTGGAAAAAACCTGCTGAGATCAACAGATAAACAGGTCCCTATCTAAATTTGGGGTCATGATCTGTAAGTCAGAACTATTCATCAGTCTTTCTGATCATTAAAAATTAACCTTCAGTTAACCTTCAGTGCGTGTCCAGAGACATGTCAGACCTAGAACTGGTGCAGGAGTCACAATGCCCCTCCAACAATCTGGTCTGACCAGTCCTACCCACTCCCTTCCACACCATCAGCAGGAAAGGAGACCAGTGCTCCTGCTGCTTGGAAACCAACATCATACACTTAGCAAGTGACACAGAGAAAACTTCTGAGAAACCAAATATGTGCATTATAAAGAAGAGGAACTGCTGTGGAATCTCAAAGCTAGAAATGCTTCTGTTCAGCTCCTGCCAGGATAGGAACTTGATGGTGGAAAGAACTGAATAATGTACAGCATTCCTTCAACATGCAAGAGAAGGTGAGCTGTCCTACTAGTGAATTTCAAAACCCCATTAAAAAGTAAATTTTGGAGAATGATTGATGCCTTCTAGCTTGAAAAGACCAAGAGTTTTGTTTTTCCCCTCCAGCAGAATACAAGTATCTCTCAGAGAATCCAGTGGCAATCATTAGCATGCTGTGGAGAAGGAGCAGGCATCTAGTGGGCAAGATGGGACTAGGGTCTCTACAAGGTCAACCAGCTGCTCAGAATAAGTGTTTCCCAATATCTATCTACTTTAGCTACAAGGCTGCCTGTAGAGTATTTGCATTGCATGAGCTGTGTCTCTGAAGATCTCTACTTTAGTAGGTTCAGCCTCCCTCAGTGAGACAGCAGCAAGGGAAAGAAGGGGCCAAACAATTTTTTTTGTCAACTTTGTGATGTCTTAAGCTGCAACTGCCCGAGGACATAATTGATCACTGGGTTATCCAACTTTTCTGCCAACAAACTGTAAGGGATTGTTCCTGAAGCCAGTGCTGCAGGTCTCTACACCATTTACATTTGCCTCTAGTGCCCAGAAATGTCCAGCTAATTGTTAAATTGACTTACTGGCTGGCTGGCTTGATATCTAGGCCTATAAACTAAATCCTATGTACTAAAATCTTCTACCAGTTCAAAGTAACCAGACTTTTAATCAGTACAATAAACTAATCAATCCGTATATTAATGGATGTTTAAAAGTAAAGACTCAGAATATCACATTTATACTTAGCAACTCACTATAATTTAATATTAATCACTTTCATATAAAAATTGAATCATTCTTGCCTTTCTGTTTCAGATATTTTCTACAGCTGTTGAAAGAAAACAAGCTCCTGCAGCAGCCTAGCACACTGGGAACACTGGCACTTGGCACCACTGTTGATAAAAGCTGCTTTAGAGTTGGTGAATGCAGCACTGTAGCAGAGTGACATTTACCAGTTAAAATACTGAAAGCATAGCTACCAGCCTCACTGGGATTAAATGTCAGGCTACTGGTAAGAACAAAAATGAGTCAGGCAGAAACCTTGAAGTCTTTCTCAAAAATATTCAAGCAGACATTAGCTCCATATTTTTAATGAACAAGTATTTGAGTACTGCTTATGTTCCCAAATTACAACAAGCAAAGGAGGACAATGTAAGTCCCCCTAAGCTTAGTAGAAAGTGGAAAACTAATGTGAGACTTGCTTTGCATAAGAAACCATCAACAGCTGCTCTTTTCTAAATGATTTACACAGAATTTGGCCTTTGCCACCTGGACAAGAGCAGAAAAAGCCCCCAGCTGTGGGCTGTGGGAATAGTGGGTGCTACTGCAGGGGCATGCTCATCTCTGAACCGAGGGCTGCACTGCTGCCAGCTCTGGGGCTACCTCCTGGAATATGCTGAGGATATTGCTCAGGTCATTCTGCTCCTGGTAATGCTCCCTCCCCCACAGTGCTAAACAACTCGAGGTAAGAATAAGGAAGTAGATGGTGGTGATAGAGAGCTACTGGAAGAGGCAAAGGCAAGTGGAGTGATACAAAACTGACCCCTGAGGAGTTAATTGCATGATATTTGTATATCCATGCAAATAAACAGACCTACTTTTTAACAATAGTTGGGGGGGGGGGGGGGGTAAGGATATCTTCTGCTTCTCAGGAACAACTGGGGACTTAAAAGCAGTAATTTTTGTTTGTATTTTTGCTGGACTTCTAAAACTCAGTTTTTGTTGATAAATACTTCATTTCAATGGCTATTTAATGTTTGGGAACAAAAGGTAACTGTTCAGCTGTTAAGATATGAAAGCCCTGAAGATAATCTCTGAGGCTTGTCAGAAAAGCCAAGGAAATTTGAATAGCTGTTCCTGATAGTTGAAGGAGGACAAAGGAAAAGGAAAAGAGGATAAAAAAAGCAGAAAGCATGGAAGAGAGGAAGTGGGAAAAAAGTTTGAATTGAAATGTTCATGCAGAAGAAAAAGTTTTAAAACATGACCATATTGCCATACTCATAGAAAGGACTTAAAAAAGAAGCTTTCTTGTTTACAAATAAGGCTTCATTTAAAATAATAATAAAAAAAATCTAAAATAAAGCCCTTAATTAATCTATCAAGAAAAAGGAGAGGCATAACCAATCTTGCTCATCTCTCATGAACAACTTAGACCTTGGATTTGACAAAACTGCTCAGCCAAACATATTTACAAGAGAAAGTTCCTTGATTTGGACCAAGTTTAACAAGTTTCCACCTTGCTAGGCAAAACAAATTCTGGCTTTGGAATGAGGCTTTCAAAGATCAGCAAGGAAATGCACAAATTAAAGAAAGCAGCTAAAGGGACTGTAACTGTGTGTAATATTTTTATTTTCATTGCATGTTCTTAATTGATGACAAATGCTGAAATGTTTTGTTGGTGGTAGCTAGACTTGTAGAACAACAACAACAAAAAAGGACCTTAGCAAGTTGCAATACATGGAAACCTTGCAAAAATTAGCTTTATGAAATTGGAGAAAAAATGGCAGATAAAAATAATAAACCTTTTACAATGGTAGAAGTAACAACACTGTTGAATGACATACAAATACAGGGAACTAACAGGGGACTGGAAGGCACTCTTGATGCAAAGAAAGCCTCTTTCATGAAACTACAAATCTGACCCTAGAGTAACCTGAAGGATCTTTCAGAAACAAAGGAAATGGAGCAGAGAATGATTCTAATGACAGGGAAACTGAACAGTCACACTTAGAGAAAGTTGAGGTCCTTGAGCACTTAAAGGAAAACTAAAAAGCCCGACATAATAACAGTAATTTTTATGCCAAGGCTAGTTTTGGACTCCCACATTCATCAGGTAGGAGCTAGGGGTTTGACACTTTAGGAGTTCATTGCCTTTTATGATTTCAGAGTGGACTACCATAGTTTTGTGTGTGTTTCGTTTTGCTGGGGGGTGGGTGGTTGCTTCTGTGGCACAAGAAGATACAATCTTCAATGGATTTATTTTTATTTTGCTATGCAAATTATAGTATTTCATAAGCTCAACATCTCTTGATTAGTTTCAGTATTTTCTTACTGTTTTGAAAACTTCACCCTGTAAGGTGAAATATCCAACTGAACATTATTTCCTTCACCCATAGAAGTGCTGAGTGTTACCCACTAAGGCAGCTCTAAATCTGCCTTCTCTGTCTCAGCTCTTCCCATTCCTTGGCCTGTGATTGCCAAGGAGCCAGTTCCACTACCTGCTTAATGTATCCTGAACAACCCACAAGTCTGTGGGAAACAACTCCAAGCATTACAGCCCTGCAGCTGTGGGACCTGCTTTCTTAATACTGGAGATGAACCTGTAAAGTTCAACTACCAAAAGCATCAGTGAACAAATCTCAAATTTTAATTGTAACTGTATTTCCCTTATGAGCTCATAACAAAGATGCAAACCTGGGGATTTGAGAAACCCAGGTTGTGCTTGCAGCTCTGCTGAGGACTTGCCATGGGATTTGGGGCACAGCATTTACTTTCTCTCCTATCAATATTTTCTGCTTTAACACCAGGAAAACAATAATATCTTCCTCACAGTGGATGAATCAAAATTCCTGTATATCCTTTGCAGTGAAGATCTTCAGGTAAGGAGAGTATTGCTTTTATTAGGATATATTTTGATTCAGTAACATACTCTGAGACTAAGATAAAATGTACATGCTGTTTTCTTCTGATTATATATAATTTTTTAAATATGTTCAAACTTAGTAAGCCATATCCATTAAGAATCTAATTCAGCTACTAACTTTAGCAATTTAAGACTGTGTGGCAAACAGAAAAATAGTTACAGTTGCCCTATGTGAGTAACTCTAAAAGGTTTCCAGAAACACACTGTTTGCCTACATGGATATAATAAAGTTACAATAGAAATAAAGTATCTTCTAGGAAAAAGAAATTGATTTGGTAATCAGAATACCAAAAGTAATCTGAGAATTTGAGAGAAAGGGATTTCTCCTTAGCTCAAATACTTAAGTATGTGGGAGTGTTCCTGTTAAAGCTTTTGCCAGCTTAGCTCTTTAGCATGTCTGAAAATGTAAGTTTTGAACCTCCAGAAAAACTAGTTTATTAACTAATATGTGAATATTTTTTAAAGATTTAAAACAAAACAGGAACCTTTTCCAACAGCTCCTTATTATTTCTGTTGGTGGGGAGAAAGAATAATTTCTGGTTCTGTTTGAACAATATAAAGGCTACTAAATCACCTACCAGCTTTTTGAAGAGTGAAGATCTTACCCAGTTTATTTCTATCTGTAACTTGTACATAAGACCTGCTAAAAATTCACACCTTGTTTGCTGTTTGAACATACCTTCAGAATGCAGGCTAGGACAAAAAAAACATAATCTAGATTTGTAGACTGATGTAAATTGGGTAATTAAGGTATAATTTAATTAAGCCTGGGTACACTTTTCTGTCTAAATCACTTTTATCATCAGGGGTGCAAAAAGATAGTTACAGTGTTGTACAGCAACAACTTGTGTTCAGGTTGGTCAGCAGCTTGTAGCTTTGCCATGAAAACCTTTCTTGTCCATTTCTGTGTATTTTGTTGGTATGGTTCCTGCTGTTATTATCATTTAACATAGAGAGTAAATAAGGTGCTGCTCAAGACAAGCAGAGAGAGCCATATGTGGTTCTACAGGCAGATTACCTAACCAGGATAAGTAGGATTGGTGAATGCCAGAATGGGGAAGAGAGAAGTGGGAGAAGAAGGACTAAAATTAGCAGACTGTGCAGTTGTGCACTACTTTTCATTTTATTATTTTAATCATAGAATGAAATATATTGGGAAGCATCACCATTTCCCTTGTTTCCCCAACTCTTGCTTTATAAAAGTTTGGGAGAGGGAGACAAAAAACCTGCCTAGGGGATTTTTCTATGGGACAAAAGGAGAGCTTCCTCAAAACCACCAGGAACTAGATTTAACAACTGGATTTTATTGCAACAACACGAGGCATTGTCACTTCTCCCTTCAAGGTACTTAGTGGCCTGACCCAGAATTACCAGCCCAGTGTCCTCAGGGGTAAGAGACAAGTGAAGAGGACCAGCTGATGTGATTTAGATAAGCATCCATATGCAAAATATGAGGGAAGTTCCCAGTTTCTGGATCTCAGCAGAGCCCAGGAGTTTGGTTATGCATGTGGCTATTCCACACGAAAGACTTTAAACAGCTCATGACCGTTTCTGGGCATGCCTGGGGGCTTTGCTGATGAAAAGAAAGATAACAGGGGTCATTAAGAGCCTGAGAAGTTAGGCAACAGCTTAGTGAGGAAAGTTTGAGAATCTGGATTTGGAGGCATAAAGAAACATGCAGGCTCGACATTTTTTTTCCCTTCTGAAACTAACCTTAGGCACCCTACTTAATTGCCCTCTGCTTCAGATGAAAAGTTTGACAGTCTGTCATTGGGATTAAAGGGTCTTTGGAGTGGTAGTTTCATGTATATGTATGATGCTTCTGCAGGTATGTGAAGCAGAATGAGACATGTGAGCTCAGCATCCTCCCTGGACTAGTTGCCAAATGCAAAATGAGAAACATAAAACCAGCCAATTGAAAATAATAATAGATGACAGGTGTGAAAGTGGTACTAATGCTCAAGTGTGTGGGAATGTTAGTGTTGGTTATTAAAACATTCAATTAACACCCATATTGTCAGTGGGACCAACTAAAACATCATTATCTCTGCCAGAAGTTTGTGTCAAGAAACAGTGTCACTAGTGAGTCTAGTGAAAAAAATGTGGGAGATTAATAGAAGGTTAGTTAAAAAAAAGAACAAGATTACCAAGGCAGATACAGGCTGGAGAATAAATGAACTCCCTACCTACATTAGAACTGAGTTGGTCTGAGGTTAATTGTTACTGAAAAATTAGTAGGAAGGAAGTTTGCCTTTGTGTGGATGAAAAAGTTGGTCATAAAAAAAATCAGTAAAAGGCTTTTGCCAAGTAAGTGAAATGGCAGTGAACTACATCTGTGGCTACAAAAACTGGGTACTAGCTACCTTTCAGCAAACTGTTGTTCTAAGTGCCACTTGTCTGAGACTGAACTTAACTAAAGTCCATTGGTCAGAGCATCATGAGAAATACCATCTAAACTTTAGAGCCTATTTAAAATACTCTTGATATCAAAATACTGCTGCTTATAGTAGCATGCTTCTACTCAAAAAGAGAGGAGAAATTAAATCCAAAGACTATTAAAGAGAATTATATGTATTGCTAATAGTGGGCTACAATGAGCCTTTAAATGCAGAGCTCAGTGTGTCTTTCAGTAGTCAAACATTCATTAACTAGAACTTGAAAATAATATTTTAGGCTAGCTAAAACTGATGTTTTATATGTATATAAACATCTTTGAGGCTACTACCTAATCACTGTAGTTGGTATATCAAGAATCTGCATCAAATACCTGATGTCTGAAATGTCTTTGTAAGGCAAAATCTAGAGGTTTTAGCAACCTACCTGCATATCAGTGGCCTGGTTCAGTGATCAGATTTAGCAAGACCATGCTTCATAACATATGTGGAAGTGTGCCCAGGGTGTTCATTAGGTTCATAATGATAACTGATGAATTAAGACTGTCACAGAGCAGAGCTCCAACCTAGCTTTAGATTACTGACTTCAATAGCTTAAGATGTTTACCTGTGCTCAGCAGAGGGCAATTCTACATTGTGGCTGCAGGGCAGCTGTACACTGCACCTAAGGTAAAGGAGTGATTAAGATGCATCTTTTCATCCATGTTGAGAAGTTAAACACAAATTTGGAAGGCTTAACTTCATTTTCTTTTTAGACTATATGATCTGTATCACCAAAGATCTTATTTGGGTATTCTTACTCTTGCTTATTTTGATTGTTTTGCTCCTAGAAGAACAATAAAAGATCAGACATACTGTCAATCTGGTCCTAAAGAATTATAAATAGTGGGAAAAGAATCAGTGTACAAAATAATGCACCAGATAGTCTTTATATTGCATTATACAAAGTTCACTTGTTATGAAGTGAATAGAGAAAAAAATGCCACCACCCAGATTTTGTAGCTTTCCATAAATTTCTAGTAAGAACTGTGATATAAAGGACAATAACTTACTATTTGTCACAGTCATGTGTTAAAGTGCTATGAACTTAAGACACTTTGGGCAGGGCATAAAGAATGGAAAAATCTTAGCTAAATTAAATAATTACCTCCTTTCATACAGCTCACTGTGTGAGCATTCCTGTAACAACTTTGGCAGCTTCTTGTGAATTTAACCAGTTGGGGGATTGGGCATGTGTGATGGGATGTGAATTCTAAAAGAATTCTAGACTGCTTCCACATCAGCTGTGTAAGTTTCAGGCTTCCAGAATGAAGTTTATAAAGGAGAGACTCATTCAACTGACAGCTGGTTGGGAGGGATATGGCAGAGCTTGTTGTACTTGCTATGCAAATGTAAACTTCTTACTACAGACTTCCCATGGGAAGGAGGCCCTAATGTGGAAGGATGGCCTTCTCTGCCTGACTTAACCCAGGATTTTCCAAATAGCAGGGATCTGAAAATATCTGCCTGTTTCAGGCTCTGCAGAGCACTAAGGCAGTAGGAACTGTTGAGAAGTGTCCTCAGAAAAGAAAAAAAATCTGATCCTAAGGGTCCAGGATATACAATCTACAAATGAAGGGAGCCTTATCTGCCATTTCTGCACAATTCCAGGTGAAAGTTACTTACACTAGAGGACAGCAAATTGCTGAACACAATGACACAGCCCAACTATGGCTGCAAAGGAGTGGATGCAATTGCTGTACAGCTTTCTGCTCTGTGGTGCACACATAGCCTTTGTTTTCAGTTTGAATTTCAGGTATGCCAGAATGACTGCAATAATCACAGCCCAGCTGAAGACCTGGTTTCAGAGCTGTCAAATTTTTCTGTAAGTAAGAAGGATTTGCATCTTTCCCTGGATAGCAGATCTTTGAACATCTTATTCTGGTTTTATGTCTCTTAGCCTTTCTCTCAATGAAGGCAATAAAAGTCTCTTTTCTCTAACCAGCTGCTTGTTTTCATGGTAGGAATTTGCAGTCTATGACTGCATATTAAAGCTGGCTGTAACTGATGAATGGTGTTCAAAGCTTTGCTGGGGGAAGGAAGGTGTAGGCAGAGTGTGCTGGCACAAGCTTTCCTTTCCTGCAATTTTGAGCCTCTGCATGGGAAGCCTGTCTGAGGTTGACATGGTGTAAAAGCTGCCCAGCACACATGGGCCTGCAGAACACTCTGACACCTGTATTTCTATAATTCTTGGCTATAGGAGCACAAGCTGATCATCACTTCTGATATCTTCATTTTGTTACTTAGTTTAGTATTTCTAAAGGGACTTAACTTTGCAGAGTGCAGAAGTTCATAACTCAGAAATGGGCCTCTTGAAGATGATCTCAATCCAAACAACTAAGCTTTTACATTTCTTCCAACTCTCTAGGGGCCCATTTCAAGTGTGAGTCAAGTCCTGCAAAACAGTAAAGGTCTCCTGGAAGCTGTTCAGTTCTTTCTGAACTCACTATCTTGAAGATGGGTTAGATGGAACTTCTTTCTCATGCAAAGTAAACTAAGAAGCTTTGCCAGAAGATCAGTGTGAGATACAACAGGGAAGCAGTGCTCATGTAAATAAGCACATGTAAAGCAAGTCCTGTGCAGCTAGGTTTGCTGGTTTGCCTTTACAGCTATTTCAGCTCCACAGATATGCTGCTTATGCAAGCTGAAGCCTATCTGCTCCAGATCTTGTCTTTTGTGGACCTAATGGTTTCAGGCTTTCTTTGCAGTAATTCTCTTGTACTGCATTCCTTGAAAATGGGAATGTTTCTGCTTTTCTCTGGCTTTTGGGTGTCTGGAGATGAGTGTAGCCATTCCTTCAAATACGCACGTGTTTCTTACAAGCCTAAATGTGAGTGTAAGGATTTAGGGTCACTCATACATACAAATGACTTAGAAGCAATTCAAAGTTGTCTTTCCCTCCTGCAGTTAACCAAAAACAGTTGCCTAGACTGAAAATGTACAGTACCCTTAAGTTCTACTCTTTAAAAATGAGTTCTCAGCATGATGTAATACTGTGCTTGTTTCTAAACTCGTGTGTTGATTTCCATGCCAAAAAGTTATAGGTGAGTCCTGGAAATGCCAACATTTTCCCCACCCTTTCTGGTTCTTTAGACTATGAAGCATTACATTTTGCCAAGAGTACTGTGAATTGTAATTCACCAGGAACATTTTCTTCTGAAGACAATTTAAGTATAACCAGTTGCTTCAAATACCACACAATTTTTTCACTGGTAATGTGAGGGATTTTAATCTCTGAATCACTTTCCTTAAAGTGTTTTTAAATCCTTGCAGTGCTCTGACTTATTTTACAGACTTCTTAAACTAAGATGTGCATACAAGTAGTAGTATGCAAGCAGCTTTCAAGTGGTAACATTTGGCATAACACCAGAAATGCTTCTGCCAGTGGCTGTACCAGCTGCTACTGTGGTTGGTGATGGCACCTGGTAAAAAAAAATATTTGGGACTTCCCCTCCAGCCCTTGTCTGTTCATGGATAAAGACTCTTTGGATGGCATTTTGAGGCAGCAGTTCCTTTGAACACTACAAGAGGCTTAAAGGCCTTACTGAACTATATTCTTAATTTTACAAGGACAAGCGTTTTTCAAAAGGCTTTTTGATGGCATATCACAGTTTATCAATCCCAAACCCATTTCTAGTAAGTCTATGTGTAAATCCCACTGTCTCTTTAAATTTCTCTAGTAAACAGAGAAACCATGGAATTAGATTAGTAACTTCCTGCTCTTCTCCTATGATGTGTCCTGTTGACACTTGCAGTCATATTAAAGCTCCATCTCCTACTCTCTCCCAACTTTATTTCCAGTTTTCAGAATAGGCTTGAAAAACAAGAACTGTGGAAAAGTACTTCTGTGGTTCTGTATGCTAACTGCCCTGAAAACTGCAGCAAGTAGCTTTTGATCTGATAGGAACTGACAAGTACTATTGAAGCCACTGAATGAAATTATTCACAGGAGCTTCTCTAAACATTGATGACCAAGTCACACCAAATATATACAAGCCTCTGTAGAATTAGCCATATGGCTCTCAGTGAGAGCTAAAAAATGTGCTTACAAATATCCTCTGTAAGTCTAAATATGCTTCTACTAAATTATGAAAAATACCTTGTAACTGCACAAGTTTGTACAGGTTTCATTAAAATGTTTAAAGCTCTATAATAATTTGAAATTCAGCTAAAATAATTATTTTTAATTAAGCTCAAGTTTGGATAATTGACTTCTTAAGATGACAATAACTTTAGCAAAAAGCCAGCTTTCACCAGAATTTCTCTTAAAGAATTGCAGGACTTAAACCTGGGAGTCCAGTGCACAACTGTCTTGCATTAACAGAAAACCTTACTAAATGGATATGTCTGTTTTAGTTCTATAACCTGACAGCCCTGAATGCTTCTGCCTTGATTAAATGTGTAGAATATTTAACAATAAATGTAATTAGCATTTGAGTGCTATTTTGAACAGCTTGTGAATTAAGTGCTGAGGAGTTGCCATTTTAGCAGTGATGTTTTCTCTCATTAGCTGAGATAATTAATGCCAATCAACCAAAGAATAAATAAATATGCATGTAACTGAAAAGTCCATGTAAGCACAAGAACTCAATCTGTATATATTTCTGCTGGTCTGAACCTGCCTGTTCCAGACTGGTCATACCATTTCAGTAGCACGACAGGATAACCAGGATTTCAGGCACAGTTTGTGTTGTTGCAATCCTGAAGAGATATTATCAGGAACCTGCAACCTTGTTTGTGCTGGCTCTGCCAGCATTAACCCGGGAGTGACACACTCTCTGATGTTACCTGCAAACTTTGAAAGGCAACACTGGTATTTGCTACTCTAATTCACAAGCAGTGCAAGCCATTCTCTTGGTGTACTGCTGCTAGAACTTCTTTGGCTTTAAGCTTACATTCAAAAAATACTCTTACTGTGAATTGTAAGCCACAGCATATAGATGAGATTCAGTCTGCAGTGTCTTCCTGATATTCCAAATGCTTTTATGATGCAGATTAGTAAATTCTCAATAAGTTAAAATTTACATACCAAATCTGGTTTCAGTCTGTAGGTCAAAGGAAGGGAGTAAAGTATGGAGTACAGGGTTGTTACCACAGAGGAGGTCCAAGATTGTCTGACCTCACGGCTCCTGGGAATGCGATCAAGGGTGAACTGGAAGACAGCATGATAAACTCAATTATATTTTTTCTAAGAATGTTGTTGCTCCCTCTATAGAGTTATTAGATCTCTATGTGCCAACAAACAAAAAAAAAATCTAGTTTGGAAATGTTTGGGTATGAAATATTTCCTTAGATGCCTTATTCAGCGTAGTGCTCCTGGCAATAACGTAAACTGAAATACTTGAACTATATCTCTATTTTTAAATCTCGTCTCATATTACTTTAAAACATTCCTAACTTAATAAACAATCCGGCTAGGGCATCTTTACCCGTAGTAAGTTAACGTAGTGCCCCACCTCGTGGTCACCGAGGCACAAGGCTAGGTCTGATGAGACACAATCTGAACACACTCTGCCATCTCTTACATGTTTAAATTCTTCCTGGATTTACACTGCAGAAAATGTAACAACTTTTCTAAGTTAATTTCTGGTGCACTCTATTAATAATGTAACAACAAATATCATTAGTCTTTAAATGAGTAATCAAAATATATGTAAGATTCATATTCAAAATACATAAAGAAAAAGTTTAGTTTTTACTTAATGGAAAGTCTAAGAAATAATTGTTTGTTCTCTATGAAAAAATGGAGATCACTCACTGTCTGTAAAAGATATCAAATTAATAAAACATGGATGTTCTCTTTTTGTCTTGGATCACTGTAAGCAGTTAACAGTAGGCAGGCTTCCCTTGCTCTTTGCAGATGGCTTTTGCCTTCACACAGAGAACTAGACAGAAGCAGTGCTGCTACATCAGACAGTGGTCCTGATGCCAACCACTTTTTTAACTGGTTAAATGAAAGATAAATGCAACTGCTGCAGTGCCCTGTCTACTGCTGGTGGCATACTCTTTAGATCTGGACAATGGTCACTATCTTGCTTCACAGGGGACAGCAGCTCACTACCACTCTGGAATAACTCGTATTGGGAGAGATTCTAAATACCATTATCAATACTGAAAGTTGCCCAGTGACTTCAAGTACACCATCAGTGACTGTCACATAGCTTTGTGCCAAGGAAAGATGTTGCCAAATAGCTGTGCAGCTAATACAAACTACAAATCAGTTTTGATAACAATAACTGGGGTGTGTTTTTAAAATGTACAAGGTGGAAAGAGTAATTTTAAAAGCCAGCACTTAAACATACATAATGTTAATTTTCCTGACTGAAGTTACCCTGTTTCATTGTGATAACATTTTTTAATTGCTGTGATACTGGAAGTCATTAACAGATGTTACTAAGTGGTTTTTACATTTTATTTGCAGGTGTTGAAACTCGTATTAGTCTGACAACAGAATATGGAAAAAGAAGCATGCCCTCTGCTCCCCATTTGACAAGACTCTGGTCATCACTGCCTCTGTTTCTTAAAGCTTTGGAAGAGTTTAGGTGATAAGAAAAAATGCTGTAAGTAGAGTTTAGACCTTTGCATAGTATTCAGTCCCACAAGAAATATGCATATGATAAGGTAGTTTTAGGCAGACCAGGTCTCAGCAGAACTATTCAGATGCTCCCTTCACTAGAAGAATGGTGTTAAACAGTATTTGCCAAAAAAAGATATGTAATTTCCTTCATCATAAAAAAAACCCAAACACCCAAAAAACCATTTTAGCAAAACTTGGCAGGGAGCCTAACCAGTATCAAAGTAGAAAGTTACCTGTAGAATTAAAGAAAATCAGCTGGCTACTTCTCAGAAAACAGACTTGAAACTTTGCACAACAGAATTTATGTAATAAGTTAGGACTTCAGCTCACATATTAATAAATATTAAGCTGAAAACCAAAGTTTTTTTTGTTTAGAAGCCACTGCCAGATGTTTCTGCAATTACAGCCCCTCATCTAATGAGTACTGTCAGCATTCCAGACAAAGGTACTTCCTGCATCTTTTGCTGGAAGGCTGCATATTATGTCTGATGCCAGAAACAGACAAATTGCTCCCCTATCTTCTCTGGTCCCATACTGTTGCTTGGGTTTTCTTGGGTTTATTTATTTTTTCCTTATATCCTTAGTGGAGTCAGAAACCTTTTTTGTTATTTGAAGACAAGAGTTCCAAACTGGGGAGTCTGTAATGGTTGACTGGATTGGCCAATTTCATAACCAGTGTAGTCCTTAGGTAATATAGTTGTTTTGTAAGCGTGGAAGGAAAAGATGGTGAAAAACTGCCTCTGCTGTTAATTTTTATAATATTCTCAGCTGAATATACTGTAATGCTTGCAAAGAAACTGAGTTGACATGGCTCTTTTTCTTGCTGAAGAACAAGATTTTGTAGTGTGATACCTCTCATGAAACACAACATGGCAAAGAACATGTGGTCAGGTGAGCATTATGTAAAGGTTAGTTAATCTGGTTGCTCATCTTGGATGTGACAAACGTGGGTATAAGATTCAGTGATGAACTCATCTTGTACAGTCAACAAATGTAAGCTGCCTTTCTGCTGCTAGAGTAGGTCAGCAGGAGCAGGTTTTCTCTGCTGAGGTCTGGTTCCCTGAACAACAGCTCTGGGAGCATTCATGGAGAATAGTTGTGGTTACAGGCTGACAGCAACACAAAACAAGGAGGCAAGTGATAGCAGGACCAGAGACTTTCCACAGGAGGCATTTCTATTTTTTATTTCATTTTTTTTTCCAAGAGATTCTGTGGGCAGAGGTACATCATTTTACTTCTTGTAAGCAGGATGCTCATTCTGGCTTCCTTTCCTTTTCCCTGAATACTGCAGCTTTTAGAACTGGGCTAGACCACACATCAAAAGAAAAAATCAGTTATATTTGTAGGGGTTTTTAGATTGGAATTTGTTAAATGTATGCATTGATTTAATACTCAAAATCTGTAATTTAAAAAATTTAATAATTTAAGGTTGGATATTTTTCAGACTAATTCTTGTCCTGCAGATCTTAAATGTATCCTTTTGAAGAATCACTTCCAGACAATTGTCTTGAATTGTAATGTCATTATAAGATCATTTCATCTTATAAGAGCATATCTAACAAGTTACCTGGGAATTGGAGAATGTTTCCCCCCTTTTCTGTTCAAAAGAACGTATTTTATCTTCACTCATCTTATCTGACTCTGCAACAATATAATGTCTAGGAGAGTATGACTCTGACAAACAGCTAAGTAACCTCAGGATTTCTGTTGTGTGCCCACCTGTCAAAACAAAATAAACTCCAGTTAGCATACAAAAAAATTCGTACCTTTCAGTTTCTTCAGCTGAATCAGTCACTTTTCCTTTCAAAACTTACTACTATTATCATTGACAGTCTTCTGAGAGTAGGGATTCAAGAGAAGGATGGTTGAGACTAGGTAACCTGAAGGCAATTCAGCTCCCACTGAAGCTCTGTTGATGGAGGATTTTGAGTTCAGTGGGAGTGAAGCAGGATCATGCAGAAACACAAGACTTCTGTTTAATATCCTGTACGTGCTGTGGGCAAAGAGTTCTACCTTTGTCAACACTCAAAAGCCATACCATAGTGCAACAGTCAAAATGAAGCTGGATGTGAGGCAGCCCAGAGCTGCACCATGGAAATGTACTCCCACTGATCCTACCCAGTGTTCAGTCCTGTGACCTGCAAGAACAGGTTCAGGGGCTGCACTGTCCCAGCAACTAAGACTGAGATCAAGCAGGCAGCAATTTCACTCTGCAGCTACACCAGTGTCAAAGCTGGGAGCTGACAGGGAACAGTTCAGCTCTAGCCAAGGCCTTTAACTGCTTACCCTTGAATGGGTGCTGACAACTTTCTAAGTGAAGGTCACTTTGTTGAGGTAGCTGAATTAGCACTAAACTGGAGAGAATGGGAGGGTGTACTTAGTGTGCTTTTTGGGAGCAGGGTTAATTTTTCTTTGTTGGTTGAGTTTCCTGGAGTTAAAGGAATACTTGTAACATTGGAAAAAGAGGGAAGGAAGATTGTGAGGGTAGGTTCACTGGAGTCAGTGCCCTTTTTTTCTGTTGGGCTGGATCACCTTAACACCAAACTGCACCCATTAAGTATGTGCACGAGTGTTTACTGGCTGTGTTACATTTCACTCTGCTGCAAGTTGCAGACAAAAATAGTAAAGTAAATGTATTCCTACTACCTCCTGCTGCACAGGGTCATTAGCCTCCTCAGAAATCTTTCTCCCAGTTCAAGAGAGACAGGGAACTATTGGAGAGAGTCCAGAGGAGGGCTATGAAAATGATTAGGGGACTGGAACATCTCTTATGAGGAAAAGCTGAGAGATCTGGGTCTGTTTAGACTGGAGAAGACTGAGGGGATCTTATCAATGCTTATAAATATCTAAAGGGTGGGTGTTGAGGATGAAGAGACTCTTCAGTGGTGCCCAGTGACAAGACAAAGGGCAACAGGAAAAAATGAGAACACTGGAAGTTCCTCCTGAACATGAAGAGGAACTTTACTGTGAGGGTGACAGAGCACTGGGACAAGCTGCCCAGTGAGGTTGTGGAGACTCTCTCTCTGGGGACTTTCAAAACCCATCTGGACATGTTTCTGTGTAACTTGTCAAGGTGACCCTGCTTTAGCAGAGGTGTTTGACTAGATGATCTCCACAGGTCACTTCCAACACCTACCATTCTGTGATTAAACACAAGAGTTTGCCACCTTATGAGTGATGGTTTGTTGGACATTTCACAAATGTTAATGCAATCATGTCAGTATTCACAACAGAGCATGTGATTCCTACTTCAAAAAGTCTTCAGGAATAGGCTTGAACATCATATTAATCTTAAATAACTTGTGAATTATTTGACTTGTATGATTATGTATAGTGGATGTAATTTTTTTCTAATAGGTACAAATTAGATTCCAAAGGACTGAAGGAAAACAAGCACATTTCCAGCCCTGGAGGAAGTAAAGATAACCTGAAAAATTACAGAACTGCCACTCAGACTCAGATTTAGGGCAGATCCTGGGATCATTTCTTAATTTATTGGTGCACAAAATGCACAGGGATACTGAGGTGTAAAATCAAAGCTTGCCTGGATTGTCACCTGCAAATTTTCAAATTAGTTTTAATTTTAGGGAGGGAAATTAATTGCCCTGAAACTCTGGGTGGGTACCAAGGAGTAGTAGATGTGCGAGGTGACACTCTTAGTGTGAGGTGACACACTTGGAGCACAGCACTGCCTCTGACCTACCCACATGAGACTCATAAGTAACCCCCTGAAACGTGATTTGGGTGAAATTACTACCAAATGTCACGTATGTAAGGAATGTACCCATCTTTGGAAAGCTTTGCCCTGAATTGCCATCAGTCATTTTCTGACAGTCCAAGCAGCTGTCCAGGTCTGACCTGCATCAGTGTCAGTCAGTATGAGGTTGGTGAAATGCTTGCAGCCTCTGAAGCAAAATATTCAGAAACTGAACTGTCAGACAGAAATATGGATGGAAATGCCCCAAATAACGGAGAAGCTTGACAAGTTCTCAAGTGAAGAACTAAAATCCCAGACAGGGGGTGGCCCCGAGGGCGTCCGACCTGGACGGGGCAGGGTTGATGACCAGCCGTGGTGGGCAGCTCGGCAGCGGCTCCTGCCACACGGCCGCCGGGCCTCCGCTCAGCTCAGCGCTCCGCGCCCGCCGCCGCGACTACAACTCCCGGCATGCACCAGGACGCACCGGCGAAAGCCTGCGGGCCGTCGCGCCGCGCTGCATGCCGGGAGCCGTAGTTCATGACGCCTGCCGCAGGCGCTCTGCGGCGCTCTGCGGCGCTCTCCGCTTTCGCCACCCTCGGCCCCTACTTACCAGAGCCGGCCACAACCAGGAGCCTGAGTGGGGGTGTCCAGCGGACGCGGCGCCTCCTAGCCAGGAGCGCCAGGGGAACGAGCAGCAAGGGGAGGAGGAGGAGGACGACCGGCAGTAGGGGCGCCATGACGCGGCCGTAGCCGTCCCACCGCCCCGCGCAGAAGCGGGCGGGACCACCTCCTGGCGTACGGCAGCCGGCGCGGCCCAAACCTCCCCGCGTCTTTAGGGCGACGCCCCAGCGCTACTGCATGAGGGCTGCGGTGACGCGGCGGGAACGCTGCCCGCGGGGTAGCGGGACGGGCGAGAGCGGAATGTCCGGCAGCAGCCGGGCCGTGCCGGGGCAGCGGCGCAGGGCTCGGGGCTGGGCTGGACTTGGGGCGCGCTGCGGCCGCAGGCGGAGCAGGGCACCGCGGTTGCCTTCGAGTGCTCGACGCGTGCGAGGGCGGTGAAGCGTTAAGGGCTTCCTGAGGGCGGGGGCTGCGCGCTGGGCGGGAGTTGTGACTTGCCCGTCACACACCGGCCTTCATCCATTCAACTGTTCCTCAGCCAAGCCCCCGCGGCTCCGAGGCGCTCCCGAGTCGGAGCTTGGCCGCGACGGTAGATACAACGCTGTGTAGTAACGCGGCCCCGGACCCCTCGTCTGCCTTTAGTGCGTGGGTTAGAGTCCATTGAAAAGAGATCAAACTGCCTTAATTCACTTGTAAGTTGAGAAATCTATAACGAGGGTGTAGCCGTGTGGCTCCATTGACACAGATCCCGGTGGGAATTTGCTGCCATAACCATTTCCCAGGTATGTGTGCTTACATGTACCTATACTTTTCCATTGCCTTCCATAATGCATAAGATGAATATTAATATTTCTCTGCCTCTCGTGGTTCTTGTTTCAATTCTTTCTAATACTTTATCACTTTATTTCGTAAGAAGTGTGGAGCTCCAGATCAGCACTTTCATCACCTCCCTCAGCATCCAGTCTTTGTCAAGTCCATGGTGCTGATTCAGCCTTTGGACTAAGCTCAGAGGAGATGTGAGTTTGCTACAAAGGGTAAGACACTACATTTTATGATTAGGGGAGGGTAGGGTTTGTTCATCCTTGTCCTTAAATTATATGCCAGGGAGCAAGTCCCTCCTCTTAGTTTATGAATCAGGATCAATGAACTCTAGAATTTTTTGGAGTGGCTTGACACCACTTCTTCGTGGGGTGGCTTGTCAAGCATATGGGACACAACAGCCATATGCCCATATGCTTGGACCTCAAGTGCACAAATACAATAGATGAAGCACATTGCAATTCTGCATCTGCCTGGCATAGTTTCTCTGCCTGTTTTCTTTCCTCTAAAAAACTTGGACATTTTTTTTATCCTCACTAGCCTTGGAAGCTGAATGTTTCTTTCTCATTTTTAACAAAAAAACTTGTGCTAGTCAGGGGTTCAGAGTTTATTGCATAATTTACAAGTACGAGGTATACTTTCTTCTAAGTACACTTTGCCATTTTAGAATCTGAAGTGAATCTTTTTGACTCGTGTTGCACAGTTCTACAGCTTATGCTTGGCTTTTCTTTACATCAGTGCAACATATAATTTTGCAGTTGTTTTATGCAGAGACTATTAAAAACAGTGTTACCATGGTAAGGTCTTCCACCCAAATGAGTAACCTCACAAAAAGCATCTCACTGCTTAATCATTGTTGATAGTTGAAAAAAAACCCACGGTTTTAATTAATAGTTCTGTTGATGATGCATGAATTTCAAAAATTCATTTTGCTTTCCACTTAAATTAGCTACATAAACCTAATAATTAGGGACAATAGAAATGCAAGTCTCTAAATTACAGAAGACGTGGTAAGAAAGCACCACAATCCTTCTTCAGAAAATAAACTATTATGTTAAAACAAGCCAGTAAGTTCTATAGGCAGTTTAAATACTAATTTTGTCAGTGGTGATCTTCCCTCTCTTGTACCTTCTTTGGTGAAAATAATGTAATTGATGTTGAATGTATCCCAGGTTTTCACAGCAGGTATAGATAGCAGTTTTATTTAAGGATTTATTTTTTTTCCAATGGCTTTTTTACATCTTCTGTTTGCTTTTATTTTTTATTCCATAAGAAGTGTTAAAGAACTGCTTTTTATTAGGCATTTTATTCAGAGAAGCAGTTCTCGAATCCAAGCAGAAGAGAGTGATATAAAAACCCTTTAAACAGTTGCATCAGCACAACTGAGAGGTAAGCTAGCAAAATGCTAGAAGGAGTTGGCTGAGGAAAAGAGCAGGAACTCTTAGTCAAGCTTTGCTACTAGAAAAAATTTAATGTGGAAACATTTATCATGTTAAACCTCAGTCACATACTAAATGTATTTAAATGTTATTCTTAGTTTCTGAACGATTGTTTCATGGAAGTGATTTGAAAGACAAGATATGTAAGTAAATTTGATTTTCTGCAGAAAACATTTCTTTTTACATGTTTTTAGGAACAAAGAGCAGTGATATTACATCTCTTGATTAGAGAAAGCCTGAAGACTTTAGTATTTGAAATGCAAGCTGCATCTAGAAGACTCTAGAATAGTAACAACATCGTAAGTTTAAAAAGTTCTGCTTTTGGGAATGAAAGGGATTTTTAATTAAATCAGTGGACTAGACCATTGGGTATCATCTGGGGGACAAGATGAAGCAGGCAGCTGGTAAATATATAAGCTGATCTCGCTTGATATATATTTATTATATTTAAGGTGACTCCAATTTGTTCAGATACAAAGATCCAGTATTTGCAAACACTAAACACTGCTTATCCTAAATAGCCAAAGAGGTGGAACCAAATTCCCCAAATAATGAGATTTAGTCTCTATTAATATTGAACTGTTTCTCCCATTAATGTTTGCCATTCTTTACACTTAAATTTCCAGTGGTGTGCTGTAGTGTTTACTGCCTGTAGTGTTCACTATTTTAACACTACTGCTGTAGTTTAACACTACTGACAGAAGGCAAAATAGATTTGAGGTTACACCAACTTAGTAAGTAAGGTATCTTTCCCTCCCACATTTAGATTTCTGCCTTTCTGGCAATGGTGAATTCTCTGTATGTAGTCTGTGGAAGTGGAGAAGGAGGGTTTTTTTTAGATTTGTGTCTGGGTCTGAATACCACTTATGGATTTAGGATCAACGTAGCAATTTGCAAGGAAAGGGTTGGTTTGTTTGTTTTTTTGGGCTTCTTGTTGTTTTGTTGTTTGGTTTATGTGTGCACATGTGTGTGTGTGGTTTGTTAGGTTTTGGGTGGTTTTGTGTTTTGGGGATTTTGTGTGTGTGTGGTGTTTTTGTTGTTTGTTTTGTTTTCTGACAGGCATGACCTACACTGCTAGCAGATGTTTCTTTAACCTACTCCCTCTGGCAGCATGGCAAGAGAGCCAGTGTGTGTAGCTTTGACACAAGGTTTGGCAGCAAGAACATCTGTAGTAGATGGCACCAGAATTACATATTGCAGCTTGCTGTAATTGCTGGATAGCATGTTCAGGGAGCAGTCCCATAATGTAATGTAAACTAATGTTCTTTTATCTATGAAAAATGCCAGGAGAAGGAGACTCCTGTTTCACATCTTAAATGTACTGAGTGTCCTGGAGGTCACTGGGTGCCTTTGGACTGTTAAAAATAGGGCCTTTTGAAAAAATACTACTAAAAATAGATTTGGAGTCTGGTATTACTTTCCTGGAAATACATCTTCAAATCTGTTTATAATGTTAAATGAAATTTGCAGTGTACTTGGGGGTTAGGGTGTAGTGTTCTGTACATATTCACTGTTGCTTCTTGACTGGGGTTTTCCTGAGCTTTCCATGGATCTATAAGGAGGGTGAGGAGAGAGGCATTTGTTCAGCCTTCCCTGGATTCCTGCTGGCAGAAAGCTGGCCACTGCTTGTGCAGGGAGATAGCCTGGTCTCCTCTATCACCTCTTATCAGTGATACCTCTTGCCCTCTCAGACTGAGAGGTTGCTGCTGTCATCCAAGGTCACCTAGATTTCAGTATTCAGCCCTCGCCATTCTTAGGCATGAGAAAAAGGCCTTTTCCCCTTCTGCATGCTCCATCCTTTCCTTACGAGCATACAAAATGTATTAGAACTGATACCCTCTACTGTAAAGACAGGTTCCTGAGTTGAAAGTGAGGACACTTTTCTGAGCTGTTCAGGTTTTTAAAGGTCTGGCATTGAACATGCTGAATTTGCAAAGAATGGGTCATGTGAAAAGAGATTATGTGTTCTGGTTTTGCTCTCTTTTTGCTCTCTTGTCTTTCATGTTCTTTTACATGAACTTTCTCTTTCATGTTCTTTTGTGTTGCATTAAAAAAATATGTCATTTATTGACTGTTTCTGGGGATGCTGCCAGGTGTGGCTGTAGGTTTCGGAACTTGTCCAAATCCTATTAAAGTCAATTGAATGTATTGACTCCACTAGCTCTCAATGGAGATAAATGGAATTCTTTGTAGAGTTTGCAGGAGCTGGCCAGGTTATCTCAGCATTTTAATTTCTGTACATTTGTGTATATTCTTGCAATATTAAAATTTTGAAATCTGAAATTCCTTCTCTTGCTTCTATCTGTTAAAAATAGGGAAGATGTGAAGCACAGAAAACGATGTTAACAAAAACCAGTCACAGTCAAAAGTCCAGCTATAGCCAATATAACTCACCTTCTGCACTCAGAACAGTCTTAATTATGTGATAACATAAAATTTAAAACTAAGTACCCCTCACATTTTATTAACCATGGGTGATGTGTAACACTGTTCTTTCTATTCTTGACAGTACAAATAGAGAATGTCCTTGCCTATATTTCAGATTAAAGAAATGCTAGGATATTCCACACCATTTGCATTAGTTATTGTGAATAAAACACATTGTTAAGGTGTCAAAAGAGTTGGTCGATTCCTGTTGTTGTGAATTAAATGGTGATAATAAGACAATTGCTTTGAGTTATATTAATTGTTTTGTTGACTGATCAATATATTAATGAAAAGAAAAAAATAATATGCATGTGGAAACATGGGTATTCATGGCAGCTTCTGTTTGACATAACACTGACTAAAGACAAATAAATAATAAATTCCAAAATAGGGATCAAACAAGTGATTTCATATTCTTTTTAGAATACTTTGAAGACAAATTACATTGTCTTTTTGATTATACCTTTGTGTTTGAGGACTGATGTAACTGTAAATACAAGCAGTCCTTAATCAGGTAATAGTCAAGCCAAGAGCTTTTATAAGCCTTGATTATTATTATTATTAAAGTCTAATTGAGAAACTGCTTGTAAGGTAAGCTGCAATCACCTTTTAAAAGTACTGGACACACAAAGGAAGAAAAATCCCTGACTTTGTTCAAAGTGAATCTGAAGAGTTACTGCCTCAGACTTATTACTTTCTCCCTTTGTTGTGTATTTTTGTAGTTAAGATTCAGATCACAAGAAGCTTTGAATCCTGTTACTTCCACAGTGATGACAGGGAGGATGAAATACTGTGTTCTTGTCTAGATATGAAGGTATTCTTTGGCACAGGCACTATGCAAAAGTCAGATGTAGACACTGTCCTTGCTTTAAGGAGATTTATTGTAATACATATTTTTTCAAGGAAAAGTTAATTACATAAAGTGCAGAGCATTACCTGCTCCAGAAGCTGTCATCATGTATTTTTCCCTAGGACAACTTGATATGAAAGCATCAAAATCTGCTGAATTCTGAACATCCTGGACTTGCTGCATGTTACTGTCTGGCACAACCAGAGTCAGAGACACCCAGTCTGATACTTGGTGAGTGTGTGTGCACAACACATCTGACTCCTGCACTGCATAGCACGACATTGTGGTCTACTGGTGTGCAGGTGCTGTCCCCCAAGATAAACTGAGTCTCAAAGAGCCCACTTTCAGTGGTGAGATTCCTCTTTCAACTGGGGCATAATTTTCACACAGAAAAATAAGACATGGTCAGAGGAACTTCCAGATGTGTAATATCCATTATTCAGTAATACCATTATTCATATTCAAGGTGCCGGAATGTTGGCTCTTTAAGCAGTCCCAGTAGAATTATTACAACAAAAAAGTAAATGTGCATCACTGAAAAAAAACCCCAACACAACAGCCACCAACCAAGATGTTGTAATTTGTTTATATTACTATGCAACTTTTCTGCAACTTGTCTAGTTAGAAAATATATTTGGTGTGAGTCACAAAGAGACATTTCAAACCTGCTTGTAATATTTTCATGATACATTTTTATGGTGAAAGTCTTCCACAAATGGTTAGGATTTTTTTTTTTTTCCTTTTTTTAAATTATCTTTGGGTTCAGAGTGAGCATTCTCATCAGCAAAAATGTATATGGTTTTCAATAGTTCCACTGAAATTGGAAACCTAAAAACATTCTCAGCTTGATACGAAAGGCAAACTTTTGTTCTGTGTTTTATCACTAATGTATTTAAATATGCTGTTTCTTTTCTTTTTGTATCTTTCCTACCAGGACTGCTGTCTTAGATCTTAGGTTTGGAAGTGACAGTACAGAGCACAAGCTCCTGCATATGGCTAGAATTGCACAGAGGGGCAGAAATCTGTCTGTATGTAATAACAAGGCTTTAGAGAGGAAATCACTAGACCTGCTGATATCAATGGAGACTAAGAATTGAACTCTGGGTAAGGATCTATAGTAATGACAATACAAAATTTGCAAATATCTAGAATATTAACAAGTAGAACTACCAAAAGCAGTGTCTTTGCTAGAAGATATTATTATCAATGAAAGAAAAATGAATAATATATTCTGGGGCTCCTAAATTGACAGAATTGGAACATGAAGTATCTTTCCTTTTGAAACAAAGCACTTTACCACAAAACATGAAATTAAAAAGTTTTGCTATTTAAGAGATACTGATTTAAAAAAACCCCAACATTGTTCTATTTGCTACAAGTATTATTGAGGACTGTATATGAGAACTATGTGAAAAACAGTTCCTTGCTTTCTTATTCAGGGTTTTTTTAAATGGATTTCAGCAGCTTTTAGACATATATCATGTGAATATACACCAGGTTTCATTGTTTCCTTGTGCTGCTAGGTAATTTTCCTTCCTTGTTTCTTCAAGGCTTTCACAGATCAACAGAAGATGAAAAAAATCACTAAAAATGATAGATTTTTGCAAAATCTTAAGAATTGACAGACTCTCCAGGAAACTGTCTTGTATGAAGAAACTACTTCACCTTTTCACACTAATATATCTGCCATTTAAATATCTTAATATGCCATTCTTTCCACACTGGTGCTTGCTGACAGAGGCACAGTGCAATGCTGTGTACCAAAGTTTAGAGTGATCTAAGTGAGGCTTAGAAGCTTTCTTCAGCATGCAGGTGAGTGACACTGTCCTGAGCATGTACTCTGTCTTTGTACCTGATGTGCTGCTCCTGAAAGTCTGATGCTGTCATGTAAAACACAGTGCCTATTATCAACAAGTGCTGTTTTGTTCTCTGCTTGTGTTATGTTGATTTTAATGAGCAGTCTGGACATAAAAAAGCACGTTGCTTTCTGAACCTTTGCATGCTGAATGGTTGGGAAAGTATGTGTTTGGTTTTAGCACAGCTTGGCACCAATTTAATGCTTTTCAATGGTACACCATTAAAATTACATCTTCTTTCCTTTACTGCTATTCTGACATCATCAGATTCCAGTCACCCTGTTCTACAGGGCTCTTGTTAAGAGCCTCAACTGTTACAAGGCAAAAAGAAATATGTGCATGTGAAGAAAAGAGATTGATATTATTTCAGGTTTTTCCTGCTGTTTCTGGTGTGCTCCATCTTGGAGATTAGGGAATGGAAAAGTCCTGTTAATGTCAAACCTCTCTAGATTAAGCCTTTGGGAATGAAATGCTTTCTAGACCTTCAGTTTGCTGATCCCAAAGATGCACCCAAGTGTGGCTTTGTTTACTGAAGAGCCAAGGACACATTTAACAGAGCTGCAGTACAGCCTCTTGCAATCTTTTGTGCAGCACATCAGAGGAAGGAAAATACATGGAAGAAAGTGAAGTAGACAGTGAAGGAAGCCAGGGGAGGATGGCTGTGGGGAGAAAGAAAATTAAGTGACAGAAAAAGAAAAAGGTGATAAGAAAATAGAGTATATAGTGTGGGATGAGAAAACAGGAGACAGAATGACCTGGAAAAGAAAAAAGGAGATGTGAGTTCTGTGGATCATATTCAGCACATCTGTGCTAATGCAGTGTGATGTTTTGTCATAATGCTGACATGGAACTGTTTGTAAGCAGCCTAATAAACTCATGCTGTTTTACAGGCCCTCAGCAGCTTCTTGATAGTTATAGTCTGGACAACCAACAGAGAGGGTGATGCTGCAGGTGAGGTGTGACCAGATGAGTCAGTGTGAGATGAGAGATAAATGGAGAAGTCAGAAAAACTGGAAGAAAACTGGAGAGGCTGAGATCCAGGAAGAGGTTAGTGACCAGCTTTCCAAAAACAATCCTTTGTGCCTTTACTGAGAGTAAGCACCACTGGCAGAAATGCTGCTTCAGATGGGGAGGGGGCAGGAGCTAGGAAAAGTAAACTAACTGACCTAAGATGAAGAAGGGAGGGTGTGTTTAGAGTAAGTAACCTAAAGCAGGGGAAAGTGAAGGTATTGTTTAGTATACTGCTACCTACAAATGTGACAGGAGATATTACAGTGACCTGTGCTGGAAAGGTGAGACTCACATTCTTTAGCACTCAGTCTGAGTAGGTGTAGCACAATATGCATCAGCACACAAAACATGTCTTCTGTTTGGAAAAAGAAGAACAATTTACTTCCAGGGAAGCAAACAGCTCCATGACTGTTGACTGGGTACATGCAGGGTGTGGTGGGGTTTGTTGGTTTGTTTTTTTTTTTTTGTTAAAAAAAAAAAAGCAAAGAATACAGATTTACTATGCAATTTTTTGGGGAAAGGGAGAATTTTTTATAAATGAATTTTTTTTTTTCCTTTTCCATTCACAATTTTCCTGCTTTTTTTCAGTCTCCTCTTTTCAGTCTTGGGCTTTCTGAATTAAACACTCCAATATTAGCTGCCTACAGTTACTGTGATTGGACTTCATGGGTGGCCTCAGCAATTTTCAGACAATGGAGCTGTTTCTTTTCTCACTCACACCAGTGTAACTCATTGGCTTCAGCAGGATTACTCTTGATTCACAGTGTTGTGAAAGGAGAATTGTGCTTGCTCTTTCAAATGTTTTTTCATCTCCATGATATTTTTGCTTACATGTATAATTGATTTTCTGGTAATATCTCCTGCTGCTGACAAGCAGACCTAGGAACTACCTAAGACAGAAATAAACTTAAGCATTTTTTAGGTCACTGAGTGCAATCCAGTGCTAGTACAACACCATCTTATATAATTTCTTTCATAAACAGACCAGGCTTTAGACATTCATTTAGTCTTGATTCTTTCTACCATTGGTAAACTCAGACATCCTGTGTAAGATCAAAATCACAAATAAAATAATTTTCAATGCTCTAAAATTATATTCTTTTCTCACACATTCCCCACTTTTCAGTACTGCAGCCATGATAAAGGTTTCATTCTTGGCAGAAGTAGGCTCAGCTCTGAAGCATGCTTCTGAAATTACAGGCATCCTTGGAAAGGGTACTGTGTAGTTTTCTATTCATGGTCACATTCCTCTCACACATTTTTAGTGAGAGTTACAGACTGTCATCTGACAAGAAATTTTTACCATACCTGAAGAGCCACCCTGAAAGTAATTACAGAAGGAGAATGGTATAGAACAAGGGTGTACAACTTGGCTGAGGGTGGATTACTGCAGAATTCAACTTGCTTATGTTGGGCTACCTTCTCTTTACCACCCTGTCTTAGCAGACGTTGTCCATTTCAGCAGAATTTTTGCTTATTTATGGAATTTCTGGGCCCAATTGGCCCAATTTTTCTCTTACATAGTGCAAATAAGATGATTCAGCTGAAGCAAAAAGAATTATGCTGTTACCTGTGAATGCTGCTATGATACTTCCATGTCCTCCCTACCTTCCCTATGGCCTTTCAGTACATGTGCCCTCTATTGACATGGAATATGTTATTTTTTGCTCTGTGTTCCTAAATCTCTGTTTTGCACCTGATGTTAGCAAGCCTGTACTTCCTTCCCCTCTGAAGCTTGAGTTCAGAAGTTGTATTTGTTACTGGGAAACTTCTTGACAGTTGCCATTTAGCAGCAGCAACTTTGGTCTG